>JBBPBX010020189.1:14008-24168 GCA_038048925.1 Garcialebias charrua | reverse complement strand
TCCAAACCAGAACAAAGGGAAGTCAAATGTTGGATCAAAGACAGTGGCCCCTGCTGAGAGACTACTTTGAAAAAACAGACTGGAATGTTTTTAGGGAAGCTGCTGAAAATGAAGGATTGGTGGATCTTGAACAATATGCATCCACAGTACTGGGATATATTAGTATATGCTCTGAAAATGTATCCATCTAAAAATATGTTAAATGCTACCCCAACACAAAACCTTGGTTGAATGCAGAAGTTCGCACCCTGCTGGCAGCCAGGAACACTGCCTTCAAGTCTGGGGACTCAGAAGAGCTAAGGAAGACAAGGAAAGAGCTGGCTGCTAGCATTAAAAGGGCCAAAGCCATATATGCAAAGAGGATTGAGGGTCAATTCACCTCACAAGACCCACGGAGTATGTGGAGGGGTATTAAGTGCATAACAGATTATAAAGGAAGGAGTGTACAATGCCCCAAAGACCCATCTCTGCCTGATGCCCTCAACAAGTTTTATGCACGTTTTGAAGACGCAAACAGACCAACCACCACCAGATGAAGAGCATCTCAGCATGACCGCAGCAGAAGTGAGAAGTAGTCTCAGGAGGATCAACCCTCACAAAGCAACTGGACCGGACAACATACCCGGGAAAGTGCTAAAAGAATGTGCCGATCAGCTCTGCGATGTGCTGACCGACATCTTTAACACATCACTTGCCCTGGAAACAGTTCCCACGGGCCTGAAAACCGCCACCATCATCCCAGTCCCAAAGAGCTCCACAGTGACTGGTCTGAATGACTATCGGCCAGTGGCCCTCACCCTAATAGTCACTAAATGCTTTGAAAAACTGGTCATGGCCCACATCAAAACATCCATCAACATCAACGAGGACCCTCATCAGTATGCATACAGCGAGAACCGATCAACAGAGGACGCCATCTTCCTCTATGGTCCACACTGCTCTCACCCACCTGGATCAGAAGGACTCATACGTGCGTCTGCTCTTTGTGGACTTCACATCTGCCTTCAACACCATGATCCCCCAAACTCTGATAGACAAACTATCTACACTTGGACTAAGCCCCTCCATTTGTAACTGGGTACTAGACTTCTTAACAAACAGACCACAGTCCGTGAAGATCCACAACTTCTCCTCCTCCACCATAACCCTCAGCACTGGCTCTCCTCAAGGATGTGTGCTGAGCCCTCTTCTGTTCACTCTGCTCACATATGATTGTACAGCCACACTTCCAGGCTGTCATATTGTTAAGTTTGCAGATGATACAGCGGTGGTGGGATGCATCACAAACAATGATGAGTCCAGCTACAGACAGGAGGTGGAACATCTGGAGAGCTGGTGCAAAGAGAATAACCTTCACATGAATGTGAAGAAGACAAAGGAGATGATTGTGGACTTCAGAAGGAACAAACACACCCACGCCCCACTGAACATAGGTGGATCTGCAGTGGAAGTGGTCTCCAGCTACAAATACTTGGGTGTACACTTGAATGATAACCTCAGCTGGAGCAACAACACCACCAGCCTGATCAAGAAAGGTCATCAGAGACTCTACTTCCTCAGACGGCTGAGACGTGCTGGTCTGAGCAGCCCAGTCCTCACCTCCTTCTACAGGTGTGCAGTGGAGAGCATCCTGTGCTCCAGCATCAACGTGTGGCATGGAGGCTGCACAGCTGCAGAAAGAAAAGCTCTACAGAGAGTGGTGAAGGCTGCACAGAAGATGTTGGAGTCAGTCTCCCCACCATCACAGACATTTACACCTCCAGATGCAGGAAAAGAGCCACCTGCATCATGAAAGACCTCACTCACCCAGCACACACACTCTTTGCCCCACTCCCCTCAGGACGGAGGTTGAGGAGCATCAAATGTAGAACCACTAGACTGAGGAACAGCTTCTACCCTGAGGCTGTTAGACTCATGAATAAATAAATAATAAGAATAATCACTGTGAAATATCACATCATGCTGATGCTGATCTGTTTTCTTGTTGCTGTGTTCATCTGTGACCATCTGCTCATACAGACTCATGTTCGTGCTGCTGTTTAGAGTGATGTTTTTCTATGATATTAGTGCCTAGTGTATTTTTTTAAGTTGATGTTTTTCTTAGTTCTTATCTTACATTTTATTGTTGGATGTAACTGGGACCCTACGTACATAATCTCGTTTCATCACATGTACCACATGTGATGCAAATGACAATAAAGATTCTCTGACTCTGACTCTCTGATATTTTGCTAACAGGAAGACACACACACAGGGCTGTTCCATGGTTACCCGTCTCCATGACAGCAGGTGATGCAAGTGAAGGGAGGCGGCTCGTTCTTGTGTCTCTCTGCAGCTCTGTTTGCTGCGTGCTGCGTGGACAGATCTAAAAATACTGACTGTGTGTTTGTGTGGCGAAGCTGAGCCGGCGCCAACAGAACCGCCGGTACCTGCAGCAGAGCAGGCCGAGCGTCCAGCAGCATCTCTGCAGGTCACCGGCTGCACACGCTGCTGCTGCTGCAGGAGGCAACGCCACCGCTCTGACACACGACGAGGAGGAGGAGGAGGAGGTGAAGACATTTAAAAACACTAATGAGTCAGGGAGAGGGGGAGGAAACGAGCAGAGCGTTACTGTACAGCCTCAAGGGCCGGGAGGAGAAAACAGCACTGAGAGCAGCTGAACGACAGCCGAAACCTGAAGCTGAGCTGTTCAAAGGAAAGCAAAAGCAGCTAAATGTTAGCAGAAGGTTAGCGAAAAGCTAAAAGTAGCAGAAGAAGACAAAAACAGAGGCAGAAGCTGAAGCAGATTTCAAAAGGAACACGCACGAAAGATCTGGATGCATTTCTGAAAGGACGGCGTTCGTAACATTTTTAAAAGTTGGAGGCGAATCGTGAGAAACGAGACGTGGAATGAACACCGGAGACGCACGATGACATCACTCTCAGTGTGGCAGTTACCGTGGTAACCAGGAGACAGGAAGCCTTTGTTCTTACAGCCGCTGACAACAACCTGAACACCAAACCACCCGACACAGAACCTGACAAAAGCCACCCAAGGTCCCAAGATTACCCAGCATGCCCTGTGGCTCACACAGCCTCATCAAGACAAGCACAACATGCAGGCTGAAGTTTACCAGAAACCACTGGACTGGTTCTGTAAAGTCGCAGCACGTAATGACCCCAAACCAAACTCCAACACTGAAACCATCAGCGTGCTCTAAAGTTCATATTTTACCATGGCTTTTTGATGAATGCATCACAAATGTTCACATGGTCAAAACAAAAAGGCCTGGAGGGGATTCCTGAAGGCTCAGCATCCCATGTTTAGGCCCCTCCCACTGATTGGTTAATGTTGCTGTTGGTTATTAAACAAACTCCTGCACTCTCAGCCTTCTCTGCTGACCGTGAAGTCCTGACCAATCAGAGCTCCTCAGTTTCTGCCTGGAGACACCAATTTAAACAAATCTGACTGGATACGTGCACTTTCATTAATAAATAAAAAAATACACGTCTTGCTCAACTGCAAAGTAATCGACAGGAAACAGGAAATTAGCAAAAAAATAACAAGTACCGTATTTTCCGGAATATAGGTTGCAGCTTTTTATCATTTTTGCATGCCCTGCGACCTATATTCAGGTGCGACCTATTTATGGCTTTTTATAAAATAAGCCGATTTGTAATAATTTATTAACAAAAATTAAACTGAGACACACTCTTACAATAATGTCAGCTAACAAATGTATTTTTAGGTGTTTATCCTGCTAAAATTATTCATTTATTAAAGAAAAGTTCAGCTCAGACACATATTTGCTATAATTTTTATCAAACAAATAATTGTTTTTAAGTTTTAATCTTCTTAAAAGCCTTGCTGTGCGCTCCTGTGGCAGACATTTGCAACAGAGCTAAACACGGTCCACATTTTGACGTAGGTGCGACCTATATTCCAGAAAATACGGTATGCTGAAATACAATTTTATAAAAGTTTTACACTAAAATGTTAATTGTAACATTGTATATGTCTTGGGCCTTGGTTCCTCGCTGTGAAAACTATAAAAGCAGAAGTTATAAAATATGTTTGAACGGCATCATGTGAACACGCAGCGTTCAAACTAAATCACAAATCTCTTCAAACGTCGGTTCAGTCGTTTCTTCCAGGACTGAAGAACATTCGAGAACAAACTCATGAGCAGCTTCAGAAAATGTCTGTTAGCAGAATCTGAAGTCAAAAGTGAAGCACAGAACAAGATGTCTGCCACATCAGCTGCTCTGGTTCATGATGAGTTATAAAACTTGTTTCTGTTCCCACCGAGTGATGGAGGAAAATTACAAAAAGAAATTCCTGAGAACTCTCATTTGGTTCTGCGAGGAACCTTTGGAGGCCGTGAAGAAAAGTTCCACGTGTCTTCTCTCTGCAGCTTCCTGACTCTGACACAAACCTCTGCAGGTTGCACTGAGCGCACACACCCGTTCACTCACAGCTCGTGCGTGAGTCTCAGCTCTATTTCTGAGCCGAGGCGCCGCGTGTTTCGTCAAAGTGCCAGGAAGCGTCTCGACTGAAGTCACGAGGCTCAGCTCCTCGCACGTCCTCTTCACTTTCAGGTGAACGAGCTCCGTGACGTCACTAGAATCCTCCTCAGCCCATCAGGCGTCTTCACTTTGTTTTATCGGACAGCACTTTGATAACAGTTTCTGTTTTAAATGTGCTCTACAAATACAGTTGACTTGACAGATGGACAGGACTCCTGGATGTCGTTCTACACCAGGCAGGAAGGTGGCGCCAATGAGCACAGAAACAAAGATCCATGTCTGAAGTTCTCGCTGACATGCGAAGCGCTAACAACATGAACTTAGTAAGAGCTCTTTCACTTCAACTCATTTCTTCATTCATACAGTACAGTAGTCCCTCTCTACTTCACGGTTCATTTATCACAGACTCGCTCTATTGCAGTTTTTCAAAATAAGAGTGGACATGACACACAAGTGGCTGATTGATGGATGAGCTGCACGATCAGCATCAAATTTTTAATTCAAATAAATTATTTTAAATTATTTAGCACCTGCTGCAGCTTATTGCAGCCCACACTGCAGGATAAACTTCCTGCTGCAGCTGATCAGCTGTTCTCCGTGCAGAATGGAGAAGTGGGCGTGGCCAAGAGCACTTGCAGGTGGCTGAGAGCAGAGGAGGCAGAGAGCTGCAATCATGACCTTCTGTCTCTTTAAGAGTTTAGAAACATTATTAGAATATTGCAAGAGTGTGAGAAGGCTATACTGTGTATATATATATATATATATATCATCATTCCAAACTTGCTTCTGCCGAGGACAGACGCTCTCCCTCCCACGCCACTTTGCTTTGCTGCTCTGTCTGTCTGTGAAACTGCTTCTGAGCCTGTCTTGTATATCTTAAGAACAAAAAACTATGGACTTATTTGGCCAGTTGGTCCTCAAAACAACTGATAACATTTCTTCAAAGAGAAGACAGGAAGACAGGCTGTAGGCGAGCCGATTTGCCCTGTTGGCACGCACACAGCTGGATATCTCATCGACTTGAAGACTTGATGATGTGTCTATCTCTGCTGTCATCTGTGGATCTAAAGGACGCATATTTAATTGGATTTATGATAACTGGTTCCTGCTTTTTGGATTCAGCTGGTTGCTGGTTTTATCTACAATTTATGGAAGTTAATCTGCAGCAAATTGGAACCCAATCATGCTGCTTGCCTTTGTCATGGCTTGGTTCTTGCCTGTGTACCCAGATTCAATTGCCTTGGGCAGAATGGATCAGATCTCGGGGATTTTTACACAGGTACGTTCCATCGGTGTGTGGCCACAAACGCATAATTTGGACATTTTCAGAATATTTTGGACCAACAAAGACTCAATGTCATTATGTTCAGCTTGTACTCAAAACCACTGTGTGTTTATCTGAATCTGGCTCCCCCGGCCACCTTATCTGAATTCGCCTGGAGGACATGTAATCTGACGCTCACCCCCCACCCGTCGGGGAACTCCACCGTCAACCAGAGTGAACCAGCTGAATAAAAATTCTGTCATCATTTCAGGACTCTTGGATTCTCAATAGCGTTGACCTTGGCCATTCCCCGACATCCTCGAGAATGTTTACGGATCTCATCGGAGGGAGCTGGTTGATTATTCCATCCTTATCAGAACTCTTACAGTGACCTCGAGAGCATCTATGAACATTGCTCATCGTTCTCTGTGTCCCCCCCTCTGCAGAATGTCTACGTCACTATGTGCTTATTTGTGCGAGGTGTTTTTTAATATTATAATTTTTTTTCTCAGGCATGAAGAAAGATTTTAATAGGAATTTTTTTGCCTCCATTTCCTAATGTGTCTAATTTCATTACTTTTTGTCTGTCTAAGCAGATCTCACTTGTAAATGAGTCTTCGAGGCTCAATGTGACTTATCTGTCTAAATAAAGGTTGAATGAATGAATGAATNGATATCTCTCGTTGAGAGGTAACGTTGTCTCGCGAGTCGCTAATGCTAGCAGCCCCTAGCAAGTCAGCGTCACGGACAGCATGGCTTCGCCGGATGAAGTTGCTATAGAAGACGCCCCAACTACTGATGGAGGGTCCCGGTGCCGCAGACGCCTCTACATTGATGGAGGGTCCCGGCGCTGCCGACGCTGCCCCGGATGTAAAGACACACTTGTGTAAACACCGGTGTGACCGGTGTTGCCAGATAGAGTCCCACCCACCCAAAGCACTCTTTACCCGCAAAAGTCAGAAGGAAAATCGCGGTGAACCGCCCAATCTGGCAACACTGGTGAGTGACGGCTGCAGATTCAGTGCTGATGCGGATATTTATGTTCAATTTTTGGAAAGTCCTGCGTGAATATCTATTTTTTTAAACAAAGTTGAACGTTCTAAGGTCTAAGGAGATTCAATCAGTAAAATGAAGACATCAGTTGAGTTTGTAATACATGTTAAAACAGAATAAAAGCCTTTTTGCGGCATAAAACCGATCTTTGAAGTTTTCTTGAACTAATATTAAAATCTCGTCTCGTTCTCGCGAACTCTGTAATTTGTCTCGTCTCGAGAGTTTTGTGTATCGTTACACCCCTAATATATATATATATATATATATATATATATATATATATATATATATATATATATATATATATATTATATATATACAGCAAACCCTCGACCTACGTCACCTGCGACCTACGGCAACTCAGACTTACGATTTTATCATATTTAATAAAAATATGATTAAAAAAAAAAAATTATTATTTTTTTTTTGTGTGTTTAAATGTTATTAATTTCATGTGTATAGCACTTTGTTGCAGCTGTGGTTGTTTTAAATGGCTTTATAAATAAAGTATAATTATTAATATTTCGTTTTTAATTACAATTTGATCGTATTTACGCAACTTCCGGTCGTTTCCGGTCGTTTCCGGTCGCCATGTTACAACCGGTGCGGTCAATGGAGGAGCTCCAGAAGCTACTGAGGACCGTGTGTCCGTTCAGGGTTGCCTCATACGGATAAATTTGCTGGAAACACTCGGTCAACTCTGTGGACGTCTCAGGCCCGGAGGAGCAGCCGCGGATCACCCCGCGATCGGCGGCCACAACGCCGCCCGACATGCTAACGACAGCAGCTAACAGAGCAGCTAACACAGGCGAAGACACCGAGCCGACATGCCGCGGAGGAGCCATCTGCGGCCGCGAGCTCGCCGCAAATGTCCGCCTGGCAGTCGGGGGACACCGAGCTAACGCGGAGATACAAAGCCGACAGCCTTTTTGAATGAACTGACATGCTAACCAGTGCTACTAATGGCGGGGCCTAACCGTAGCTAACGCCGAGCAGTTGTTTTGGATGGATGGAGGAGCGGAGAAACGGCTTTCAGTAAGTTTTTTTTTTTCTGGCTCCAAATGTATGAAGTTAAGAAGCTAACAGTCATTCTTTTAAACAGTTTTGACCACGTGTGTGCGTGTGGAGCGTAAGGAAGCTGGGGGAGCTCTCACCCGAGCTGATGCTAAAAGACCAAGGCAGGCTTTGACCAGCTCAAAGTAAGACATTATATTTTTTATTTATTGTACAGTACTGTATTCATTTACTGTACAGTTCTGTGCATGTTTATGGCACAGGATGTCCGCTTGTTCATTGTCATGCCATTAAATATGTGTGCGGCGCTCCGTTAGCGGTATAGCCGCGACCTATGTCAGAAACGCGGACCTACGACAGGCAGGTGTTTTTGGTCCGCGAGGTACGACAACATCGACCTAAGTCACACACGTAGGTCCCTATCCCTAACGTAACTCGAGGGCTACCTGTATATATATTTATAAACACATAACGCTTAAATTTGTGCCAGAGATATTATTCATTCTGTTTGTGCTCAGAATACCTGTTGGGGCCAGTCTCAGCAACTACCTCATCACATTTAGGTCACACATCCATCCATTCATTCTTTATCTTTACTCGCTTCTTTTTCTTGGGCCCCTGGTGCCCATATCCAGCAGTCTTTGTGCGAGAGGTGGGGGACACTGGTCAGGTCTCCAGTCCATCACTGAGACCCATGGAGACAAACAAGACAATCATTCACCCTCTCACTCACACCTAGGGAAATTTAGAGTTACCAAATACCATATGCAATTAAACATGCAACACAACAATTTTTTGGTTTGTGGAAGGAAACCAAACCAGAGTACCATAAAAAAATCCATGTATGCACAGAGAGAACATGCAAACTCCACCAAGAGGTTTTTCTGCCACCTTCTCACTGAAAGGCAATAGCTCTACCAACTGTATCACTGTATTGCCCACATTTTAGTTCAATATGTGTAAAGCTTAGAGGTTACATTCTTTGTTTTTAATATTAACAAATTGGTATACACACACACACCTATGCACACACAAAGTAAGGACACAAATTAAATCATCAAGAGACTCCTTTAATTTGTCCTAATTCAAATGTGTTTAACAGAATAACCTTCTGTCATTTTTATGAACATGTGTTATAATGCTGGTTTATTCTGCACTACGATGGTGCTCAAACTGTTAAACTGTGTTCAAGTTGAAGGTCTATGTCAGAGTAGCCTGTTAGTTTTGTTTAGAAATGGACAAACAGCTTAATCAAGTCGTAGACATAAGCGTTGGTTCTGTCTCCTTTCTTTCTAAAAACTATTCCTTCTATTTTCAAAACAGATTCTCTGTTGTTTCACAGCCTCTAATCTTCTGACGTACTATTATTTCACTCCTACCTCCCTGGTTGTTGACCAATGAACGGAGTGGAAACTCTGATGTCAAGGCTCCATTTCCTGTTTCCTATTAGTCTGGATGCCGAGTAAGAGCGATCATGTTCTTCTCCCAAGAATTGGTGAACGGAGTCAAAACGTCAACGGCCCGTTACATTAACAAGGTTTCACAGCACATCTGCTGTTGAAACCAGAACTGAGCGTAAGCTCCACTTTCAATGAAAATTCCTTTGAGGAACGTTTTATTTTGAAACCAATCAGGAAGTGCCACTATTTCTGCCGGAGAAGGCGGACTTCAACAAGACGTTGAATCAGTAAACACGTTGAAGTTCAACTGGACTTTACCGGACCCACAATCCATTTATGTCCAAGGCTGCTTCTCAACTCTTACCATAACCGAGACTGAACGTCTGAACAGGTAAAGAGTCGCTGATTGTTTACTGGAGCGTGCGATGAGTCCAGCTGGATTTCGTTTGGAAAAGTGTCAGTCTGGTTAAACTCAAAATAAATCTGTCAGCTTTCTACTCTAGTCTTTCCATCCTCCTCCTATTTCTCTTAAACTTCTCTTTGTCATCCTAAGCTGGTAACTTTGCTTTAAGAAATAAGAACCTTCAGATATAAGTAAAATGTCATCTTATTTACTTGTTTCTGTTGTCCAATTAATCTGCTGACGAGTTTAATTTGCAAGAAATTGAAATCAGTCAATCAAGTGTACATTATGTTAATTTTAGTTGATTTATTTTAAATGAAAGGCAGTGTCTCTGACATGCCAACTATAATTAATGTTTCCATTGTCACTTTATGTTTTACTGTCCATCATTTGATCACAAAGTTGTTATGGTATTCCTGAAAAGAAATAGAATCCGTGAATTACTATTCAACCTGAATACAGTAAGTAATTAATTAAGGTAAAGTGTGTCAGTTTAATACTGACCAAATATCCTACAATA
>JBBPBX010020189.1:0-13862 GCA_038048925.1 Garcialebias charrua | reverse complement strand
AACATTTGGCTATGACAGACATTGAAAACTTGGCAAATAGTAGATGTACATCCATTGAATATTTTATGCAAATTTCATCAAATGAGTCAAATTTTATTAACAAATAAAACAAAATATGTTCAAAAACATTATCATCTGCTTTCAACATTTAGCAACAGGCAATAATAACACATCAAATATAACCACTTTTACCTACTATGCCTTAGTAGCCAATATAACAGCTGCAAATTGTTATATCACAACCCCCAAAAATGTAGTGACTCTAAAAGCCAAACTACTTCAGTCTATAATCTAAAGCTATAAAAGTAAGTAAATAAATAAATACATAAATAATGGTTTTCTTTCTCCTTTTTTGCCCTCTTTCTTTTCTTCTCCTTTTGCTCTCTTACCGGGTTGTCAGGCTCCATTATGGTGGAAGACAACCGTCCAGCTTCACCTCTCGGAGCAGTCGTGCTGCTTCACTTCACACCAGTCACCATCCATGCCTTAGCCATCTAATGCATAATTTGCTGCCTAATTTGACAGTCTTCACTTCAGCCTGTTTTGCCTATAGCTTCTCAGTCAGCAGAACACATGCTGCAGGTATTGAAAGTTATTTTTATCTGAGTGCACATCTCTTGTTGATGGGTAATTGTGAAAAGCCCTTGTCTCATCATCATCACAGTCTCGGATCCTTGCATTGGTATTGTGCGGTGAAATAAAATGAGGTTGAAGCAATTACATTACTGAATTATTTTCTCAGGTTAGAATGTGGGAGAATATGTGTTTAAGAAGATGGAAAAATTGACTCAATCATGGGGCATGTGTCCAACATTTACACCTCATATTGTATTTCAACATTTCATTTGTTAGTACAATTACTAGCCCCTCAGCAGAAGCCAAAATCATGGTATTTATTTTAAATGTTGTAAAAACAACAACCCTGTCAACAGTTTTCAGCTGTGTGCAGGTGTAAGAAATATTCATTGAGACCCAGAAAATAGTTTTTGTTAAGTTGCTGTTCTCTCCGTTAAGTACAGTGCTATTCTATTTGCCTGTAATGAAATTGAACAGCATAGGACACGCCATCTCATCTGCAGTCATTGCTTGCACTCTGGAGATGGACTCCCCCATACACATTCACTGTGTTGAGTGTGTTATCAGCCAACAATTGTTCAATTATTTGTGGTCAACCACAAGCTGTGGTTCTCACACATCAAGTGGAGTGCCATTAATTAATAAACCAGGGGGTGAGATGTGGAGGGGGGGTGAGATCTAAAGGCAAAGTCTCTGAATGCAGTAGGACTTGTGCTGACTACAGTATTCTCACAGAGAATCCATGTTTGTGTAAAGAGCTCAGCAATGTGAGGGACACCTGGGTGAAAGTGGTAGAAAGACATGACAAAACAAACACACTGCTTTAGTCCAGCAGATAAGTTGGAGAGTTGGATTTGTTTGACAAAGTGTCCAACTTGGTTATAAAAACACTTTAGACATGTTTAGGAATTTCCCAATCAAATGTTTTGTATGTTTAACTTATAATTTAAAATATTAGCATTATCCAAATTTGACATATTTATGACCAACAAATATATCATGCATTTTAACATTTTGTGGTTTTTGTTTCATGTAGAGTCAGTGACTGAAAACTGAATAATATTTGCCATAATTATGACATTAAAAAGTTTGGCTAGACTGGCATCTAGGTACCCTCTGAGAGAGTATCAACAATCGTATTTCTTCAAAAAAGGCATTCAATACAGAACAACTGGACTTTATTTGTAACTGGACGACTGAGAATTGTCACCAGCAATCATATTTCTTATTTATTTCTATGGAATAGGCAGGGTATACAGTTACATTCTGAACACACATTACCTTCACATGAGTTTATATATTTCAGATCTGTGGCTGGTATGATACTATCACATCTGGTGGGGTTGAACCCAGGGTGCAGACAGAAATTAAAAGAACTTGAAAGTAAAATATGAAACTGATTTACATATTTTAAAAAATCAAAAAAGCTGACTTGGCAGCAAAATTTACACAATAAATCAGATCAGGGAAGACATGAAGGAGTAGAGCATCATCGGCTGTAGGAAGTACAAGTCAAGGAATCAAGGCTTCAGGGTGCTTTATTTGTCATATGCACAACATGTGGTACATGTGGTAGAACAAAATTATGAACACAGGGTCCCAGTTACATCCAACAAAAGTATAAAATGTAAAAGAAAAACAGTAATGAGGTATAAGATATGAACTAATGAATGAACAAGGGAGTGACACTTTTTTTCTTAATTTTCTTAATTTACCCTTTATTTATCCAGGTAGTCTCATTGAGCCACGAGAACTCATTTTCAAGAGAGACCTGTTAGGGAGCAGAAGAATAGAATAGAATATATCTTTATTTGGCAAATTTGCACCAAGGTACAAAGTTCTGCAATTAGCGCACGCACCATCCGAAGAGGGACGCACGCACGGAAAGTCGCAGTGTTATGAAACCGCGCCACCAATAATTACCAGTTCAAGCCCTGGTACCAGAAGGTGGGGGTTAAGGGCCTTGCTCAGGGGCCCAGGGTGAGGCGAATGAGGGTGGAGGCAGGTGTTTCACCTTTTTCCACCCACATTTTTTTTATGTTGTTGGTACCAGGGCTTGAACTGGTGATCTTCCGATCACAGGCCCACCATCTCTAACCACTGCCCCACCCATGCACGTAGACAGGGGGGGTTTGTTGGGTTCAAACGAACCACCCACTTTGCCTATGAAGTCCCGCCCACAACTCCCGCACAACACAAGTTCTGTGTTAAGAGAGGTGGAAAGAGAAGGTATGGAGACGCCGCTAATGTCGAACCGGTTAACACCATAGACTTAATATGCCTGTGGTTAACACAAACTCGTTTTTTTATCCAATAAAAGACAAACGTAAAAAAAGTTAAACCAAGTGAGGATCAAACCCGAGTCGAGATAAAGTTGGGAGTGGCAACCCGACGTGCTTCCAGTGAACCACCAAGGTGTGTTGCTCTTTTCAGGTCCACTTTTCCTTCAAACGAACCGCCCCTCATAAAATCCTGGCTACGCCCATGCCACCACTCCCAAAATGACGTTATAAATGGACTCTAATGACAGGCAATGTGTTGGGTTTCTAGGGTCTGGTCCTGCATGTTGTGTTTTTCCCTCATGTTTACCAGTCCCTCCTCAGCATTCCTCCTCCTGTGATCCAGCACTGTCAGACCTGTGTTTAATCTTAAAGGACAACACCGACCATGTTTTCAAATTTCATCGCCATTAATATGTGGTAGTGACTTTAAAAATAAAACAGTAGCGTTTTATTGATGTTGTAGAGTAATAACGCAAAATGTGTTATTTCATGATTTTCATGAGATTTTAGCCCCAGCTCTGGCGAACTCTGCCCCTCTCCATATATGGGCATGCATGTAACTGAAAATTCCGCCTTGAATGCATGCATCACCGACCAGAGAAGTTACGAAGACAACAAAGAAAATGCCTAACCGATGTGTTGCAACAGTTCTGCAGCAATACCTCGAAGGATGGTGTTAGTGTTCATTATTTCCCCAAAATCTAAAGAATTCATAATGGATTTATAAAGTGACCGGCCAGCGAGAGCTTGCACCTCGACATGAGACATCAGGAGGTTTTAAAGGTAAGACTTTTGCTCTATTTAATACACCCGCGCGCGGTGTGTCAGGTCCAGTATGTGTGTTGGCAGCTCGCACGTGGCGTGCAGGTCCAGTATGTGTGTGGCAGCTCGCGCGCGGTGTGCCAGGTCCAGTATGTGTGTGGCAGCTCGTGCGTGGCGTGCAGGTCCAGTATGTGTGTGGCAGCTCGCGCGCGGTGTGCCAGGTCCAGTATGTGTGTGTGGCAGCTCGCGCGTGGCGTGCAGGTCCAGTATGTGTGTGGCAGCTCACGCGCGGTGTGCCAGGTCCAGTATGTGTGTGGCAGCTCGCGCGTGGCGTGCAGGTCCAGTATGTGTGTGGCAGCTTGCGCGCGGTGTGCCAGGTCCAGTATGTGTGTGGCAGCTCGCGCGTGGCATGCAGGTCCAGTATGTATGTGTGGCAGCTCGTGCGCGGTATGCCAGGTCCAGTATGTGTATGGCAGCTCGCGCATGGCGTGCAGGTCCAGTATGTATGTGTGGCAGCTCGCGCGTGGTGTGCCAGGTCCAGTATGTGTGTAGCAGCTCGCGCGTGGCGTGCAGGTCCAGTATGTATGTGTGGTAGCTCGCGCGTGGCGAAAAAACTGGGAGTGCTGTTCCTGAACACACAGCCCACCAGGAAATATTTAGAGGTCGTGCATCCACGTAGGACACGACTGCAGTTTTAACTCCCACTCTCATAAACCTCCATGGCGAACTCACTTCTGCCTTCTAAGGGGGACGTCACTGAGGTCACTTCACACTTCGGCAATCTTCGGCCGGGTTTCCGGATTCATCCGGGACTTGTTTTTTTTTTTACGCTCGCCTGGTCCAATTGCAAAAATGAAAATAGACATCATATTCTACTACAGTAATTGTCCAATATGGTGAATTGTTACTGTCATGGTGGGTGTTGTCCTTTAATCACCGCAGGTGTCTGTCATTTCACCTTGTCAGTGTCTGTATATATTCAGTCCCTTGGTGTATTGTCATTGTCTCTGGATTGCCTATGCTTTTGCCTGTGCTTTTGCATTTGCCTTTGTCTTTGTCCTTGTCCCGTCCAAGGCTTCATGGTTTCTTCATCCCTCCGTGTCTCCTCCTTAAAACAAGTTAGCAGCCCCGTCAGCATTTTGTTTTGTTTATTCGTAATAAACTTTTACTTATTTTACTGGAGTCACCTTATCTTCCTGCACTTGGGTTCCACACACGGAAGGTGATCATGTCACAATGACAAAAACACCTGGGGAAGACAGATGAGGAACAGGTGAGAGTGGGAGGGACAGGAGCAGAGCTACAGGATGGGGTACACATTGGAGAAGCTGGAAACACAAGCACAATCAAAATTACAGAAAAACTAAATCAAAGAACCACAAGACCAAAACACAGATCCTGACAGTACCCTTCAGTACCACAGAGGCCCCTTCAGAAGCTGCAGCAGCAGATGAACCCACTGAGGCTTCAGTGGTAGATGAGAACACAGAGGAGGAAGCTGCAGCCACTAGAGGCTTTGAGCTCATCAGAGGCTTATGGTACATTCAGACCGAACAGCGTTTCAACTTCCAAAAAGCTCGTCACGCATGCAAGTGGACGCACTTGGTGTCCAGACCTACTTGGACCAGAACGCCAGAACGCGAAACTGCTGTGGGATGTGTGGGAGGAGCTTACCGGTATACAGAGTCCTCACTGCACTCCGCCAGGCGAGGAGCATTTATTTCTGTCTCTGTGGAGCAGACTTGACTGGTCGTGAAGGACTTGTCGCGAACACACAGCTACAATGAGTTTCTCTTCCATAGTACACGACCTCGCGGGTCTTTTCTGTGTCCCACAAACAATACGTCACATAGTTGCGCAATACCCCCGCCCCCTCGTTTCCGCGTCACATAGGGACTCTCCCCCTTCTTCTCCCCCTCTCTTCTCCCCCTCTCTTCTCCCCCCGACTCTCCCTGATTGGTTGACACACCAACCAATCAGGTAGAGTTGAGCGGCGTTTGAAAGTTTGAACGGCGAAATCTTCAGCATGGTGAATGCGTGGTTTGGAGGCTGAAGCCGGTTCACGTGCACGGAAAACGCTTTCCAGCACGCTCAACACGCACGCGACGTGACGCCCGACACCAAGACGCGGCTGGAAGCGCGTCCCCCATTGACTTTGCATGTAAACTGGACGCTCCTGCCGTTGAAACGCTGTTAGGTCTGAATGCACCATTAGGGTTCCCGAGAGACATGGGCTTGGAGCAGTAGCAGTTGCTGGACCAGAGGCAGGTGGATTACCATTACTGACCCCCACTAGAAATGGAAAGGTGGAGCATCATCACCAGTTGCGGAGGTGGGGTGTCCTGGTTGACCCCCACAGAACCACAGAGAGATGGGACATCCTGGTTGACCCCCACGGAGACACACAGGGGTGGGGCATCCTGACCAACCCCTACTGAGTTACACAGAGTTGGGGCATCATGGCCAACCCCCATGGAGACACACAGATGTGGGGTGTCAAACACAGTGACCTCAGGAGTTGATGTGACCAAAGAGGGTGTACAGACTGACCTGTACTCTGTTATGATGGCACCGGTGATGTGACCCAAGAACAGGGGTCATCCAAGACTCACAAGAGTAGGGCCCTGGAATCTCTGCTGCCAACCACATAGCACACCCATGTTTCTGCCTATAATATTGTTCCCCATATGTGAAGTAGGTTGACTGCAGGTACAGTTTCAAGAGTTGACACAGTTGCTCTGAGGAAAGCGGGACCTTGCTGTTCAGAGTGGTGTCTGATTTTAGTCGTAAACTGACCACCTTTACTGACTCATCAACAAGAATACACGTAAAGAGTGATGACATCAAAAGAGACATTGTTTCATCAGTTTCCATGATGACATCTCTCACCTTATCCACAAAGTCCATGGTGTTCTGTATTTGGTGTTCTGAGCTACCAACTAAAGGGATTAGTATAGACGTTAGATATTTGGCAACATTATAAATGTTGCCAAATATCTGGCATCTGTACTAATTCTTTTATTTGGTAGCTCAGAAAACCACATACAGAACACCATGGACTTTGTGGATAAGGTGAGAGATGTCATCATGGAGACTGATGAAACATAGGTCTCTTTTGACGTCACATCCCTGTTTACGTGCATTCCTGTTGATGAGGCAGTATAGGTGGTATGTTTAAGATTAAAATCTGAGCAGCAGGACCACGCTTTCCACAGAGCAACTGTGTTAACTCTTGAAACTGTGCCTACAGTCAACATACTTCACATATGGGGAGCAATATTACAGGCAGAATCATGGGTGTGCTATGGGGTCTCCAGTTTCCCCTAATGTTGCCAACCTGTACATGGAGGAGGTAGAAAAGATAGCATTGATGTCCTTTTCAGGGACACCACCAAGTCATTGGTTCAGGTATGTTGATGAAACCTGGGTTAAAATTAAATCTCAGGAAGTCCAACATTTCACTTATCTCATCAACTCTGTGGATAAATATATCAAGTTCACACGAGAAGATGTAATAGATGGCAGGCTGGCTTTCTTGGACTTTGAGGTCTCAGTTTCTGATGGAGGACATTTGCAAACTGAGGTGTACTGCAAATCCACCCACACAGACCTGTATTTGCAGTTTGACTCCCATCACCCTCTGGAGCACAAGTTAAGAGTCATCAGGACCCTGTACCACAGAGCAGACAGCATCCCCACTAATTCAGGAGCCAGGCAGATGGAGAAATCCCACACAAGACAGGCTCTAGAGAAATGTGTATCCTAAGTGGGCCTTCCTGGAAGCAGAGAAGAAACCCAAATGGGACTCCAGCCAGCCACCAGGGGAAAAGGAGGAAGCAGACCAGTGGTTGTTCTGTATGTTGTGGGAGTTTCAGAGAAACTGAGATGTTTATTTTCTCAACATAATGTCCCAGTGGCTTTTAAAACCCAAAATACATTACGGCAAAGACTGGTTCATCCCAAAGATCCAGTCCCCCGACACAAACAAAGTGATATTGTGTATGGATGACTGAGAATCTTCACCAGCATATTGTGTATGCGGTTCAGTGTCAGGCGGGCTGTGATCAGTCTTACATCAGGGAAACTAAACAGCCACTGACCAAAAGGATGGACCAGCACAGAAGATCAACATCATCAGGCCAGGACTCTGCGGTCTACATTCATCTCCAGGCCAGCGGTCACTCTTTCAGGGATGAAGATGTTCACATCCTTGATAGAGAGGAACGATGGTTTGAGAGAGGAGTAAAGGAGGCCATCTGAGCACCAGGATCTAGAGAAAATAATTGCTGGTCAGTTGCTTGAACATCTGCACAGAAATAATCTGTTTGAAGAGTTTCAGTCAGGGTTTAGAGGAGAGTTATTTTATGTTAGAAATGATTAACACGGAAGTGTTTTGGTGGGAGGGGACGTTGGCGTGATGTTCGCTGCTTCTCGGCGCTAAAAAATTATTTTACTGTTGCTATTTTTTGGACATTTTTTGGACATTTATCTGGACTTATTTTGTTCAGTGGTTTTTTTAATCAAGGACTTTACATACAGCTTAGTTAGTACTTCCTAATTGGAATATTGGCCTGTCTACCTCCTGTCTACTCCAGCAGGAACTTTGCATGAACTTTGCTTGGAGAACTACGTAGCTGCAATTATTGTTTTGCTTACCTGCTGCCTCTGTCAATCTCCTGTGTCATCTGGACTGTTCTGGATTTTCTCCTGTGCTCCTCTTCAAGGTATGCTCATTCAAGTTACATCTCATTTCTTCTTGGTTATTTTTGTGGGTCTGCTGTTAGTGGCTAGCTCTGTGCTAGCTTCCCCCAGCTTGGCTGGATCAATGTTGACCTACTCCGCTTCACAGCTGATTGGACTTAACAACTGCTCCATTCCACCTTCTGTTTCCACCATCAAACAACTGGGACTTCTGCGTTGACCTCGTTACATCCATAAAAGCTCTAAGAAGAAATCTGTTTTTTCTCGGCCAGCTGAC
This sequence comes from Garcialebias charrua, assembly GCA_038048925.1. NCBI lineage: Eukaryota > Metazoa > Chordata > Actinopteri > Cyprinodontiformes > Rivulidae > Garcialebias > Garcialebias charrua. Next base: position 5,264 of record JBBPBX010020189.1, on the reverse strand, counting down.
TCTGACACAATCCCTTCTGTTTGGTCTACGCGGCGTGTCGCACCTTGATTACGTCATCAGAGTGCTGTGTCTGTAGTCCCTTGTAGTCCACAGCGCACAAAGTGGCAGGGAAAACGTGGAGTGGACTTCAGTCTGCTTAAACCTGTTCTAAAGGCTTCTACTCCAACTGGTATTAAAATAGAACTTTTCAATGTACAATCACTGTCCAACAAATAATGTCTAATTCATGATCACATTATGGAGAAGAACTTGGACCTCATGTGCCTTACAGAAACGTGGCATCAACCAGATGTGTATAGTTCTCTGAATGAAGCTTGTCCCTCTGGATACAGTTATCTGCAGAAAGCCTGCTGCACTGGTCGCGGTGGTGGTCTGGCTGTAATTTACAGCAGTAATTTAAAATTGTCACATCTGGCTTCTCAGGACTTTTCTTCTTTTGAAAGTTTGGCCTTCAACCTCAAAGCCCCACTCCTGATGAATGTTATATTGATTTATAGGCCTCCCAACCGCATGTTTCATTTAACTCAGAGATGCATGACCTCCTCACTTTTTTCTGCACCTCCCCTGTGAAAAATATTTTTCTTGGCACTTTAAATATCCACATGGACAATTCCACTTCCCCTCTGGCAACAAATTTTAAGTCTCTTTTGGACTCTCTCAATCTCACTCAACATGTTGACGCCCCTATGCACAACAGGGGGCATACTCTGGATTTGGTGATTACAGACTCTGTACTCATTAATAACTTATCTGTTTATGACCTGGGTGTCTCAGACCACAGTGTCATCTCCCTGGAAGTGCCTTCATTTTTGCCTGCTTCAAACCCAAAACGACCTATCCAGTTCCGTGACTTTAAAAACATTTCCCCTGATGTTCTGTCCGCTGATCTTCACTCCCTGACCGCTGTCAATCATTCATCTGCAAATGATTCTGTGGATTACTACAACCAATCTCTCCAGGAGCTTCTGGACCTACATGCTCCCTTGAAAACAAGACTGGTGTCTTTATCCCGTTCAGCCCCCTGGTACACTGGTGAGCTACGCAAGATAAAGGCAACTGGCCGTGCTATTGAGAGACATGTAAAATCATCTGGTCTCTCTGTACATTGCAGGCATACAAAGAACATCAGAAAGCCTACGCCTATTCTCTTAAAGAAGCATGCTCCAAATATTATTCCAGCATCATCAAAAACGGCCCTGGAAACTCAAAACAGCTCTTCTCCGCAATAACTCATCTGCTTAATCCCATTAAACAAACTCATGAGGACTCTGTTCAAAAATGCAACTTGTTCCTTTCATTCTTTAAAAACAAAGCTGACTCTATCACATCTCAGCTCCACAACCTCCCTGATCTTTGTTTACCATCTAGCCATCTGCATTCTGGGTCCCTGAGCAGCTTTGATGAAGTTGTTCAGAGTGAGGTGGAGACCATCATCAAGAAAATGAAGCCTTCATCCTGCGCCCTGGATCCCTTCCCCTCGTCTCTCGTAAAATCCAATCACTCTGCAATAAGCCCATTAATGACACAAATAATAAATAAGTCTCTACAATCTGGTCATGTTCCACTGCCTCTAAAAACTGCCATCATTAGGCCTTTTCTGAAAAAAAATCTAATTTGGATCCCGACATTCTTTCTAATTACCGCCCAATTTCTCACTTCCCATTTCTGTCTAAAGTGCTGGAAAAAGCAGTTGCTGCTCAGCTGCAGGTCCACCTACAACAACACTCTCTGTATGAGAAGTTTCAGTCTGGCTTCTGAGCAACTCACAGTACTGAGACTGCATTGCTGAGAGTAACAAATGATGTCCTCATGGCTTCTGACACTGTTTCTCCCTCCATTCTTGTCCTCCTTGACCTCACTGCAGCTTTCGACACTATGGACCATAGTATCCTCCTCCACCGTCTTCATGTGGAGGTCGGTCTCTGTGACACTGTCCTGGACTGGTTCAAATCTTTCCTCTCCAATAGGCTGGAATGTGTTAGTCTTGGCAATGCCACTTCCCAGACAGTCTGTGTCTCCTGTGGTGTCCCTCAAGGGTCAGTTCTGGGGCCCCTGCTATTTTCCCTTTACATGCTACCTTTAGGTCAAATTATTAATCAGTTCAACATTTCTTTTCATTGTTATGCCGACGATACACAGCTTTACATCAGGACTGGAGCATCCTCATCACTGCCCTCTCTACCTGCCTGGAGGAAATAAGGGCATGGATGAATCAGAACTTTCTTCAATTAAACTGCTCCAAGACTGAGGCCATACTGATTGGCACCCCTCACCAGGTACAAACATCAACTATAACAACAATTTCCTTTTCTGGACAAGACATCCCCCTCTCCACCTCTGTTACAAATCTTGGAATAAAAATGGACTCTCATCTTACATTTGAAAATCACATTAAGCATCTGTTTAAAACCTGCTTCTTCCATCTTCGAAACATCTCCAAACTTCGCCCATCTCTAACTTTTTCTGATGCTGAGAAACTCGTCCATGCCTTTGTCTCCTCCAGGCTCGACTACTGCAACTCCCTGTTTATTGGAATCCCTGGCAAAAACCTTCAGAAGCTTCAATATATTCAAAACAGTGCAGCAAGGATTTTATTGAGAGCTCGTAAATTTGAACATATTACACCCATTCTCCATAACCTCCATTGGCTTCCTGTCACCTACAGAATTCAGTACAAAACTGCTCTCATTACACACCAATGCTTACACGGAACTTCACCAGATTATCTAAAGGACATTCTTGCACCATATTCATCCACCCGGTCTCTACGATCACAGAACAGTAATCTCCTTCACATTCCACAAACCAAATTAAGGACCATGGGAGACCGCGCATTCTGTGTGGCTGCACCCCGCCTTTGGAACTCCCTCCCTGACTACCTGAGAGCTCCACAGTCACTGGTTGACTTTAAACAAGGCTTAAAGACTTTTCTTTTTAAGCAAGCCTACTCTGCCTCCACATAATTTTATCTTAGGTCTTAGTTGATATTATCATTATTTTTAATTGATTTTATTATTCATTTTATTATTCATTTTTGTGGTTTTATCATTGATTTTACTTGATTTTATCACTTGTTTTTATTTGATCTTTGATTTTAGTTGCACTTTGTAGCACTTTGAGATTTTTGTTAATGAAAAGTGCGTTATAAATTAAATTCATTATTATTATTAATATTATTATTATTGTAAAGGATTATGAGGAGGTCAATATTAATACTGGCCTCTTTACCTTAATTAATTTACTTATTCAGATTGAATAGTAATTTCACGGATTCTTTCTTTTTCAGTTTACCCAATATTTCTGTGATCTTTCTGATGGATAAATAAATAAAGCCATTAAGTGACAGAGAACGTTGACTTTAGCTTGGTATGCCAGGAGACACTACCATTTATTTATAATAAATCAACTAAAATCAACATCATTACACTTGATTGACATGATTTCACTTTCTTGCAATTTAACACGTCAGCACATTTAAATTGTAACACAACAGACATAAATATAGGATGTTAACATACTTAGTCTGAGGCTCTATGACTTAAATAGTTTCCAGCTTAGAATTGAGGGAAAGGAGATAGGAGGAAAGATGGAGAGATGGTTTAAAGGAAATTGTCTTGAGCATGTTACCAGAAGTGACACTTCCCATCCGATTTCTGCTGAAATCCAGGTACGTTTGTAAACAGCTCTTTACCTTCGACGACGAGTCTGATAAAGAGATGACACCAGCCTTTCAGGCGTACAGAATCGTGGCAGGTCCAGCACGTCCGAGCCGGTTCTTGTTTACGTTTTCAACGTCTCCTTGGATCCGCGTCGATCATCAGAAAATATGTCAGCTACTGGTTGACCTCAAGGTAAACTTATTCCAGGAAGGAATAAACAAAGTTTTGAGCTTACGCTGTTATTAGTCCTTAACTGGATGATGTGTCCTTAGCGTGTGACTAAACGTCCATCCAGCTCTTTGGGAAAAGTTCACATCTCTTGAAGTTCCTAGCAGACTCTGACGTTCCAGCAAAAACTTAGAACTTAAAAGAGGATCTGAGAGGAGCAAGACTTGTCTCTTTTTCATTGGTCCGTGGACCAGCGAGGAGTTCACTTGTTGTTATCAAGATTTAAGGTGAAATTCAAAGCAGAGTGAAAATGTTTTGGAAAGACAGAGAGTGCTGGAGCCCTTCTCATGAAAACAACGGATTAACTGTCTTCTGACTTTCTAAACAAAATGGCCGGGTCTCTCTGACCTGAGCACTCAACTTTCACACAGCAGTGGACACAGTGATGTTTCACATTACAGAATAACAGCATAAAAGCACACATCATGAAAATGACCAAATGTTATTCTTTTGATTACATTAGAATAAAATTAAAGAAGCCAATAGTCTCTTTTGGTGACTATGTTCTCAGATTACAACTAATGGAATAATTTGTAGTAAATGTCTTGCTTTACTGAGAGGTCAGTAAAGGTCATCTCTGGAACAGTTCAAAAATACACAGGTGTATCAAAGTGGACACGGTCATGCCCACTACATCTCCCCCCTTTTGGAAGCCATCGCCAGTCCTTGGGGATGGGGTCCAACACGAAAGGAACATTGAACTGTCTCTGATCTTGAAGTAATCCAGCAAGTGGAAAAGAAAAATCAAAAATTATAATCCCATAAAGTTTTTGGAACTTCCATACTGTTCGGAGGTAATCCCATTGCGGTAAGCTTTTAATCCCTTGGAAAACAAAGTCTTATAATCCACAGCGGTAATTCCACAGCAGTAATTCCACAACGATTAGTTTTGTTGATTGATCAGCAACAATTGTTTTCATAATCAGCATGTAGAGGGGATCCCTCGATTGACGCAGAGGAGGCGACCCTTGGATGAAGGTTGAAGACCAAGCGTTGGAGCTGCAGGTCCCCACATCGAAGGTTGTTGGCTGGTTGGTTTCCAGTCAGTGCCACTCTGGTTCTATGTGTCATGCAATTATGTGGTTTTTAGGTGGGCTTATGATTGGGATTTTACATTAGCCTTACCTATATGCACCTGGTATGTAAGCTATCATGGTTTAGATCAGCTACAATTACCAATTAAGGGGTGGATCAATTCTGTAAAATTAGAAATAGGGATCTATACCTATAAAATTTTGGAGGGCTTCTGTAACGAAGGCCTCTTCTTCCAAACTATTCCTCCATTCATTACTTAGTTTAGGTTAAACTAAAATAGAAAAATGAAATATAGTTTGATCTAAATGTCTGTTGTCTTTTAGACGAACGACGTAGGATTTG
>JBBPBX010020188.1:28307-43632 GCA_038048925.1 Garcialebias charrua | reverse complement strand
TCCGTACTGACCCCGACCCAACTCCGGCCCGAGCTTCGGCTTGCCTAGGAGGAAACAAGTTTCACAAAGCGTGAAAAACTGCTCAGAGGTTTGATGACCTGAAAGATTTAGACGATGACTTCATTGCTGATGTTCGTGACTTTGAAATATGGATTTTCCTCACTAAAAACCAAAAATAAAGGTTGCTCTGCAAAATATCCTGAATTTAACTTTTAACTGCATGACGACGTCTGAAGCTGTAAACTGAACTCTCATGTCTGCACCCAACACACAAAGCTCACTCTATTCAGAGCAGTAAAAAACTTCTTTTAACCCAGTTTAACTTTTGAAGTAAACAGCATGACTTTGCAGCATTTCAGAGCCTTTATAATAGTTCACGGCTCTCTGTGGGTTCAGCTCCGGCCGTTGCTGAGAGGATTTGGCGATGACTCACCGTACAGCAGCACGTCCCTAATCTTATCCATCCATGTCACTCCTAAGGAGAACCTCAGCATCTTCATTTCTGCCACTTCCAGTTCTTTCTCCTGTGTTTTTGTCAATGCCACTGTCTCCAGACCATACAACATAGCTGGTCTCACCACTGTCTTGTAAACTTTTCCTTTAACCATTGCTGCCACTCTTTTGTGTCAAATGGCTGAAACTTTTCTCCATCCACTCCATCCTGCCTGGACTCTTCTATCCATTTACCAGTGGTGGGCAACGCTAATTAAAAAATTAGTTCCACAATTTCTAAAACGCTTATTAATTTTTTTAGGTCCACAATTTCAAAAGCACAAATGTCTTATGAAAATTAGGGGAAGCTAATCTAATCCGCTATTTATATATTTATATATATATATATATATATATATATATATATATATATAATATATATATATATATATATATATATATATATATATATATATATATATATATATATATATATATATATATATATATATATATATATATATATATATACAGGTAGTCCCCGATTTACGAGCGAGATCCGTTACAACGAGGCGCTCGTAAACCGGAAATCTCGTAATTTGGAACGGCCGCCATTTCTCTCGTAAATCCGGAATTTCGCTCGTAAATTGGAACGGTTTTCGCTAGCGCGACTACAAACACTCTATTTTCATCCAAAAACTGCTTATGAGTGCATAAAAATGATCGGAAACGTGTGTCCATATGCTTAGCTAACTAACTGTGGTGAAAAAACACATGAAAACTCAGTATTTTTTTCGTTTTTTCCAAAAATTCGCAGCTCGTAAGTCTGGAACCTCGCAGATCAGAGCGCTCGTAAATCGGGGACTACCTGTATATATATATATATATATATATATATATATATATATATATATATATATATATATATATATATATATATATATATATATATATATATATATATATTTATATATAGCCGGCAGCGTTATGCAAAATTTGCACTACACTGCCAACTGAAAAGTAACAAAAATGATCCTAAAAGGATGAAATTACAAAAATCAAAGGATTTATTTAATACTTTACGTACATATATTCTATTCGGCCACGAAATTAACAAAAAATAGAATGAACTTTTAATCCCTAAAACCACTTTTAAATCTCAAATACACGGGTGTGTCGCCACCGCATTTATACATAAAAGTAACCCAAATACATAAAACTAATGAGTCACCGTCGAATGGTCGACACAAAACACACAATAAAATCCTCCGGCCACGTTAATTTGGCTTGAAACAGCGGGGTTCTCTGCGGATTTATCCATTAGTAACCCAGCACAACCAACCAGCTGGACACAGAGTTGTTAGCGTCTATAGGTAGTCAACAGATTTAATGAAAAGTAACTAAAATACATAAAAATAACGACTCACCGTCAAATGGTCGACACAAAACACACAATAAAATCCTCCGGCCGCGTTAATTTGGCTTGAAACAGCGGGGTTCTCTGCGGATTTATGAAGAACCGAGCGCAGCCAGCTAGCCACAGAATTAGCCCCTGAGTTCACCTCTGACCCGGAAGATGTCAAGATGGAATAGTCCATTTTTAGTAGGGGGATAAAGAAATCGACCGTTTTTTTTATTGCGTATTTAATGATCGTTTTCATCGTAACTATAATTATTTTTATGTTAAATGTACATTAACAAGCAGGATCAATGTTAGGGATGTAGGTGACTGGCCGGGGCGCGGCGGGGCCGGGGCCCCATGCTGATGGGATCCCCAGGCAACGGCATCATTTACCTACATGGTAGATCCGAGTCTGTTCTCCGCTCTGCCCCCCCTCCAACCCTTCCTCCTCTCTGCTCTTTATGGTGGGGAAAAAGGTAAAACAAGCAGCATAAGAGCTTGTAAATAAGTTTATTGGTTTTTACTGATAGATAATTAGTTATTAGCGGTACTGCATTTTAAATAAAAATAGCACAAATCCGCTTATGAATTATAAAAGTTAGTCAATCCACAAAAACGCTGACAAAAAGTTTAGGTCCACTGTAAGCGGATTAGCGCTTTAGCGCTCCCAAGCGGTCTGGCGCCCACCTTTGCCATTTACCATACTCCCCATTTTCCTGGACAGTGGACCCCAAGTACTTGAAGTCCTGCATCTTTATGACCTCTGCTCCTTGTAGCCTCACAGTTCCACTGGCCTCCCTTTCATTCACACACAAACTCGATCTTACTACAGCTGACTTTCATTCCTCTTCTTTCAAGTGCATACATCCACCTCTCCAAGTTCTCTTCCACCTGTTCCCTGTTCTCACCACAGATCACAATGTCATCTGCAAATATCATAGTCCACGGGGACTCCTGCCTGACCTCATCTGTTAGTCGGTCCATCACCAGTGCAAACAAGAAGGGACTCAGAGCCAATCCTTGATGCAATCCCAACTCCACCTTGAAGCTATTTGTCACTCCTACAGCACATCTCACCACTGTCCTGCTGTCCTCATACATGCCTTGTACCAGTCTTAGGTACTTCTCTGCCACTCCAGATTTCCTCACGCAATACCACACCTCCTACTTGGCACTTTGTCATATGCTTTTTCTAAATCCACAAAGACACAATGGAGTTCTTTCTGACCCTCTCTGTATTTCTTCATCAGCATCCTCAAAGCAAAGATGGCATCTGTGGGGCTCTTTCTTGGCATGAAACAATACTTCTGCTCACAAATAGTCGCTTCTCGTCTTAGTCTAGCTTCCACAACTCTCTCTCTGATCTTCACTGTGTGACTCATCAACTTGTAGTTGCTACATCTTTGTACGTAACCCTTGTTCTTAAAAATGGGCACCAGCACACTCCTCTGAAGTCCCTCAGCCATTTTCTTTCCCTCAAATATGCCATTGAATACTTTGTATTTGAGTCAAAAACCTCACTGCCGTCTCTCCAAAATATTTCCAAACCTCTACTGGTATGTCATCAGGTACAACTGCCTTCCCCTTCTTCATCCTTTTTAGAGCTTCCCGAACTTCACCCTCACTAATCTTTCCCATTTCCTGGTCCACAGTTTCTATGATCTCTACTCTTCTTCCCTTTCATCTTTTCATTCATTAGCTCCTCAAAGTACTCCTTCCATCCTCCCATCACGTTACACATAACCATCCGATGCTGTCTGGCCACTCTCTCCCCTGCCATAACCTTACAGTCTCCAGTTTCCCTCATGTTTCCTCTTTTACACAAATGTAGACCACCTGTGGACTTCTTCCTCCACTTTTATAGGTCATTCTATGTTCCTCCCTCGTTTGGAAACAAGTGTTGACTACAGCCATTTTCATTATTTTGGCAAAATCCACCTCTTTTCCTGGTTTCTTTCCTTGACACCAAACCTATCCATCACTTCCCCATCCCCTCTGTTTTCTTCACCAACATGTCCATTCAGGTCTGCTTTGATCACTACTCTCTTCCCTGAGAATAATCTCTATCACTTCATCTAGATCCTTCCAAAATGTGTCTTTCCCCTCTTCATCACATCCAACCTGATCTCTTTCTTTCCAAAATGGAGTTTTTATTTTTTATAATAGTTAGCTAAAGATCATGTGGACAATTCATAAGGCTCTCAAAATATCTAACTGAGAAGAAGACAAAAATAATCAGTTTGAATTACTGAGAAACTGTTGCATGAGGAAAAACCTATATTTTAGTATTTTCTCAAAAACTATTTTAGCGGTAAAACCTGATGGAAGGTTAAAATTTAGGCTTGTTATGTTGTGCATAGAAAGGTTGGTGGGAATCAGTATAACAATACGTACATCAACAAACTCTAAAATAAATTTTCAGATTGTGTCGCAGAGGTTAGATAAAGTGAGCCTGTGATCACCTAGCCTGGTTAAAACCAGACCCTTGTCCTTCACTTCGCTTCGTACTAGGGTCTGGGACGTCTCCCATAGACAACGATTTCTCCGGTAGATTTTTGACCGGACCAATCAGAGAACAGAAGGCGGATTACCGGACCAATCAGAGAACAGAAGGCGGAGTTTTGAACGACGTCGACTGACATCATCAGTTAAAATGGCTGCCGCCACGAAGGAAAAACCACAGCCTTCTGTGTGGAGCAGAGAGCTGCTATCTAAGGTGCCTGGGGGAGCAGATGGTGGGGGTTAAGTGCCTTGCTCAAGGGCCTATAGTGGGGCAAAGTTGGGTGGAGGCAGGCATTGGTGCTGTGCCTTGCCCATCCACATTTTGATGTTGTCGGTCCAAGGGTCTAACCGGCGACCTTCCGATCACAGGCTTACCTTTTCTAACTTCTTTGCCACCACTCCCCGATATTATGGATAGATTCATAAGTGGATGAAAAAATAATTTTGTGAATAGATGGATGAATGGATGGATTCATAGGTCAATGGATGGATAACAGCTGGGTGATTGGATAATCTCTTGTTTTAAACAGTTTGAAGGTTGCACTAGAATTTTTACTTATACCTTTACTTGAACAATTGCATTTTCAAATAATTTTGTTAAACTAAACATAAAATTGTGTGCAATATGTTTTATGCAGGTGTGCCTACTCCCAGCTCAGAGGTTCTGCGACACACCCTGAATATGCTGGTGCGAGAGAGGAAGATATACCCAACTCCAGAGGGCTACTACATTGTCACTCCCCAGACGTACTTTATTACGCCCTCTCTCATCAGAGCAAACAACAAGTGGTATCACCTAGAGGACCGGCTGCCAGAACGTCAGCAACCGCAGCAGCAACCTCAAAACTGCACCTCACCTCAGCCTGGCAATGTCACACCATCAACACCTGGCTGCCTGAGAGAGAGGCCTCCTCGCAAGAGTCACAATGATTCATATAATTCCTATCGCGAGGAAAGACTGCATGCCTCTGTGCTCCAAAGTAAGTCACCCAAGGAGCACAAGGGAGATTCTTATCAAAATAAGCAACCCAAGGATCAAAATGGTGGGGAGCTTCTACCAAGCACTTCAGCCAAGGAACATCGTGGGGAGCCGCCATCATACCCTCGTCCCCCTGGTCCTTCTTCCCCTCCTATTCAGCAATCCCCAACTAAAGATCAAACTGATAAGAGCAAAAACGTCACTTCTTTCCCTTATAAAACTGACACTCTGACCAAAAAGAAAGAAGGAAGTGGCGGCGGTGGCAGTGGTGGAGGAACTGGCGAGAAGCAATCTAAAAGGTTTGGGCTCAGACTTTTCAGACTGAGTTTCAAAAAGGATAAAATGAGACAGTTGGCTACCTTCTCAGCCCAGTTTCCCCCTGAGGAGTGGCCCCTACGTGATGAGGATGTGCCAACCACGGCCATTCCTCGAGAGGTGGAGATGGAAATAATTCGCAGGATCAACCCTGATCTAACAGTGGAGAATGTTGCAAGGCACACAGCTGTGATGAAGAGGCTGGAGGAAGAGCGTACACAGAAAAACAAGGCAGGGTCTTCTGCCCAGCACAGTTCACGTAGCAGGAGGGGCAGAGGTCATCGGAGGGCTCCACATGGGAAGTCACGTTCTCACAGTAAACCTAGGACATCCAGAGGAGACCCATCTGAGGGTTCAAATTGGGATCTTCTGTTTATGGAAAGGGATTACCGCTTCTTTAGCCACTCGTTAGTTCGCTCACCTCGGGAAGCTATGTATACGTTGGAGCGCAGACGAAGTGGAGGAGCAACGTACTTGGTTCACAGTAATCCCAATATTACTGAATCCTACTGCCCTGTTACCCCTGAGTGGGATGTGTCTGGGGAACTTGCCAAGAGACGGACTGAGATGCCCTTTCCTGAACCCTCACGAGGAACATGCCAATCCAGAGTGCAAAGAAGTCACAGCCACAACCAAGACAGAAAGTCGCGTCATGAAAGGTCAGATCAAGCTAAAGAACGATCTCGCTCCATGGACAACTCTCTCAAAGGTCCATCACTGGGTGCTCCAGAAGACTTTGAACCTAGTCTGGAGGATCGTAATCATTACTACACTGATGATGGCACCCTGCGGGCCACGCAGAAATCCTCCCACTACTCAAGGATTATGTTCTCTGCTGCTAAGTTTCACTCCGATTTTAATGTGCCTGATTTGGGGAAAGGGACTTTGGATGAGTCAAGGATTCGGAGTACGATGGAGAGGAACAAAAGCAGAGATAGCTTACCGACATACAATGAGTTAATGGGACTTTCTCCTAAGCCCTCTACAGATGAGTACTTCCAGTGCAATACATCAAATGAAACAATCCTTACTGCCCCTTCGCCTCAGGCAAAATCAGAATATGACACATTAACCTCATCAGGGGGACTCCGAAAGGGCTCTCCAGCTGACCGACAAACGCCTCACCTCACCTCTTCTCATACAATGGAGTACAAAGAGGACTTGTCGACAGCAAAGGGACAGAACGGTTCTTCACGTCTGACGCCAAGCCAGACACCAGAGCCAGCCCAAAATGCCCGTTTGACACCACACCAACATAATGTGGATCCCGGAGGGGGAGGAGGTAGTATGGTGATCAAGAGAAAAGAAATCTTCAGCAAGGACACTTTGTTCAAACCCCCACATAATGCCTTGTCCACTGGCTATGTGGACAGCAGCTACACCAAGTCTGGCACATTGCGGAAAGCCTCACATGCCAAATCAACAGAGGCCCTAGACAATCCTGAGCCCCAACAGCCTTCCAATTCAGCCACTTCCTCAGCGTCACCTGCAGTTTTAACAAGCTGCTTAGAGCCAACAGTCCCCTCTGCCTCCTTTGACTATTATAATGTATCTGATGATGAGGAGGAGGAAGAGGCAGAGGAGGACTCGCACAAAGAGTTGGCAACGACGGAGGACAACAAAGACCTTGGTGAAGGGGGTGGTAATGGTGGAGGCAGTAGTGGTGGTGGAGAAGGAACCATGCAGTGGCTTCTGGAACGAGAGAAGGAGCATGATCTGCAGCGAAAACTGGAGACCAATTTGACCTTACTCAGTCCCAAGGAGACGGAAAACAGCAACAGCCAGAAGTCCGCTCACTCTGCTCGTTTGGACAGTATGGACAGCAGCAGTGTCACTGTGGACAGTGGATTCAACTCCCCCAGGTATGAACAGCACTTCATAGAAAACCAATAACTGATATAGCACACTTTTAATGCTGTTGTAGCTGAACTCGTAAAACTAGGTATTAATACTTGCACTTGTGCCCAAACTTTAGCAGGTCCAAACTGAGCATTACTCCTTACGGCAAAGGAAAGTTTAAGATGTGATGGAAGAACCTTGCTTGTTTTATACTTATAGTTTATTACATACAAGAAAATCTGTTTTACCAGCCTCCACTGTGGCCAGATAAGGAATGTTTTGACCAGTTTGTGCCATCAACTAACTTTACAGGCAGAGTTTAGGTGTGATAGCGATCAAACGTGGTACCTCAGTTTGACAGGTTCTGCTTGTGGCACTCTATACACCTGATTTGTCCATAAAAGATGGCTAAAGGTCTGTGCATCATCCAATCAGCTAACAGTACTTTTTGAAAGTGCTGCTTTCCCTCTCAGTAAAATTTGCAAATATGTACTTCAAAGTATGTCCACCCCCTCAGTAAAAAATATAATTGTCAGCAATACAGTTTGAATCACTGTTTGATATTGGAAGAAAAAATATGATTACACAATACATGATTTTGCTGATTGGACTCTGAGGAATCGTATGTTTCACTGTTTTTCTTGTGTTGTTACTTGTTTGTTTGAATATGGAATAAAATTATTGATATCTTGAATGAGTTACACAGGGGTACGGTATTTAGCATTGTCGTCTCGCAACAAGGGGTCTCTGATTTAAATTTTGGCTCAATGAGGCCTATCTCTGGTTTGCATGTTCTCCCCATGTGTTGTTTATGTCTGAGTACTATAGTTTCTTCCCACAGTCCAATAACATGCATGTTAGGTTAGTTAGAGATTCTAAATTGACAATAGGTGTGAGTGTTTGTATATACTGTTGTTTTTCTACGTGGCCCTGTAATGGAGTGGTGTCCGGGGTGTACCGGTACACCACTTTTCATTGGAGATAGATACTAGCTATCCACAACCCTGAACAGAATCAAGTTGGTATATGAAAGTATTGTATTTATGGAATAAAAAATAAATTATAACGGTATAGAAATAAACTAGTTAAATTAAATTAAATTTAGGTTATTTGTAGAGAGCCACTTCACAACAAAATTCATCTCAGGGCACTGTACAAAAACATTAACAAACATAAAGTGCCAATTAGTAAAGGTTATATATCCAAGGCAGCCAGTAGATTGCGTAAAATTTTCACTTTGTCAGTCTCCCATCCTGAACAGTACACTGGCAACTGAAAAACACTCCCTTTTAACAGGAAGAAACTTCCAGCAGGACCAGGCTCAGGATGGGCAGCCATCTGCCTCAACTGGCTGGGGTCACAAAGGACAGGAAAGAGACACCGACAAACACAGAATGGCTGGTCCAGGTGTACATTCTATGGGAAGAAAGACAAAAATATTTATGTGTTAATGATAAAAATAATTACCAAAAATACAACCATGAAGAGTAGAATGAATAAAGGCAGCAGCAGAGTGTGGAAATGAGGTCAGGTTGTCCTTTAGTTGTCTAAGCCTATAGCAGCATAATAACTAAGGGAAAGCTCAGAAAACCCAAGCTAGTCCTAACTATATGATTTATCAAAAAGCAAAGACTTAAAAGTCTAGTCTTAAACATAGATGGAGTCTCAGCCTCATGAACAGAATCTAGTTGATTCCACAAGAGAGGAGCCTGATAACTGAAAGTTCTGCCTTCCATTTAAAGATTTGTATTTGAATATACTGTATGTATATTTTTACAGAGCTTTAATTCCATGTGTCGTATTACTTTCTATTATAACTTTTAGGGTCGCACAATATTATCGGCATGGTATCAGTATCGGCCGATGATAGTGATACAGTTAAAAATCTTCCATCAAAGAATTCACCAATATAAAAGGCTTCTGTTTTAAGTTAATTTTTAATTTAAGAAATTGTCAAGTACAGTATATCTATTAATTCACTACTATGGTACTTATACACTTTTCACTAGTCTCGTGTGAACAGGTTGACTTTAGATTTGTGAAAATTTACAAATTTTCAGTGTTCGAGTGTTATTGTGTTAGAGAGAGTTATGTCATGAATAAATATGACATTAAACATAATCCAAGTTGAAACGTTACATCATTTTCAGCCACCTTTTTGACATCTGCATTTGGTAGCAGGCCAAACTGACAAAGACCATGCAGAATAGTGTGGTCTTTTAATTCAACAGCAGAGAAAGCTACATGTATGTAGTCTCTGTAAGTAGGTTTATGGAGAAAATATCGGTATTGGTTATCGGCCAAATAAGTTTTAACATATCAACATATCGGATAACGTCCAAAAATCCAATATCGTGCATCCCTAATAATTTTTTAAACATCAGAATTAATCCATGCCCTTTTTATTTCTTATATCCAAATGAATAAGAGTGGTCTCATTGAGCTAGCAGTACAAGTGAAAAAAAAGTCCATGTGCACAACATGCCACTCATTGTTAAAAGTGTTGAGAGTAGATATTATAAATCATGTCCTCTATAACATTGAAGAGCTAACAAACAAATGTTTACTTTGTCTTGAGTGCTGTGACATTGCCTGACTCAATTCAAATGCTTCACAGTGGTGCACTATTTAGAGCTATCCCGACCCCTGTCAACCAGAAGGTTGAAGGTTCACTTCCCAACCTGGGGCTTTTCAATGTCCAGTTTGCATTTACTCCCTGTGCATGTGTGGAGGATAACTTTGTTTTACTCCCACAGACCAAAAGCATACGTGTTTGGTTAATTGATAGCTCTAAATTGTCCCTGAGTGTGGATGAGAGAGTGAATGGTAATTTGTGACTCTTGTCTCGTGGTGGCAACCTCCCATGCAGGATGGATGGATGGATGGATGGATGGATGGATGGATGGACGGACGGATGGATGGAAGGATGGATGGATGGATGGATGGATGGATGGATGGATGGACGGATGGACAGATGGATGGACTTCTTATGTGGGACTAGTTGTGTAAATGAGATTTCCTGCAATGGGGACACCTCTTTGTGCTTCTATTGTACTCAGCTTGAACAGCTGTTTTTATTTGTATTTTTCTCACTTTTGTTACATTTTCATCAGGCCAATCATATACACTTCACCACCATGCCACCCATTTTTAAACCATACAGCATAAAAATTACATTTTGATAATATAAAAGCGATATTTGTGTTACGTACACTCAAAAAAGACTTGACTCTAATAAAATGTGTATACATAGCATAAACACAGCGAGTTTAGGTTTGTTGAATGATTTATTCTCAATGCTTTTATTTAAAACCTAAAAATGTAACTATTAAATGAAAAAGTATATTCTATGTTTTAAAAAGGCACACTAATAAAAAAATGCTATTTGTAAGATTATTGTTTAATATTGACATTATCACTTGTGTTAAAAGCATTTTTTACCTCTTACTTTCTCTTCTAGATGAGTTTATCAGGGCCAGTGAGAGTTTGTTTGACTGACCAAATATATTATCAGCTTACAAATATAAATATACGGTTGTTTAAATATAATGGACTGTGATTTACTGTAGTAAGCAGTCCTTTGTGATATTGATATTGCGGTTACAGATTTAATCTTATGGTAACTGATCAATGATCATTTTTAACTATTTGGTATCACCATATTTTTCAACAGTTATATTTACACAACATATTATAACTTTCCTTGCTTGATATTTTGCTAACAAACAGACAACCATGCAAACACAGGGCAATTATATATTCATCCTCCTTCTGTGTTGTGATGTAAAGTGAATTAGTTGTGAGTTGATGCTTTGAGTAATTTAAAATATTTTATTCTAATTCAAACTAATTGAGTTTTACACTTTAAAACGTTACATTATCTTTTTATAGGCACGTGGTGCAAAAGGTTAAAACTAGAAAAGCTGTGATTCACTTGCATGTTTCCTAAAACAAGCAAACAAAAACTTTATCCTTCATATCGACCCTGCACTTTCACACTTTCTTGCCGTTTTAGTTGCACTCTTTGAGTCATTGTCTTCAGATTTTTATCTCTGCTCGTAAAGTCTACACTTAGTGTGAAATAAAAGAAAAACAGTGTCTGTGCAATAAAATAAGTCTAATGTTATACAGTATTCAACTTTTGTTGAAAGTTTCATTGTAATCTACAGGAACAGATATTTGGCTTAAAAATAAGGAATAAAAATACAGTAGCCTGTGTGTAATGTATGTTTAAAAATATAGTTCAGATTTTTTAATGGGGTTCAGTGGAAAGGTTATGAACAAATAATATCTTACCTGTGGTTGGTACTTTGAAAGCGAGCTTAATTTTGATTGGATTGATCAAAAGTAAGAGGAGCCAAAACTTAAGTGGTTCTTTTTCTAACTTTGTTCGGTGTTTCACTATGGGAAACGCTCCAGCGTGACCATCTACGGAAGCTTCAATGACATTACGTCTGTCAAAGACAGACTGGTTGAGCTGTGCTCAGGGCTCCGCCCCCACCATGACACCACAGTCAACCGACCACCTCCTACTCATTCTTGCTTTCTTCCCGTGAGAAACTACAACAAGCTCCCTCAGCACAGTCAGGCTAGCTGCTAAACAGTTCGCAGGCATCCCGTAAAGGAGTACGTTGCTGAACGCAGTTCCTGAAGTCAGCTTGAACCGTGTTGAGTAAGTTGATGCTTCGCAAGAAGTAATTTTGTTACAATTGGGAGCGGTGACCACGTCAAGGCGAGCTGTTCCCACCACTCAGTTTTTAACTAACCAAGTGGTTGCAAGTGTAACGCAAGTTAACACGTCAAGGTGAGCTAACTTTTCTTAGAAGTAGCAGCATTAGCTTTAGCCTGGTTAAAACCAGACCCTTGTCCTTCACTTCGCTTCAGACAATGGTCTGGACTTTCTCCATTGACAACCAATTCTTGCTGGAGGCGTGGCCTCTGCTGATGGCTGCTCCCCCGTGGTCTGCTGAACTTGACTTCAGCTCCGCCTCCTGCTGAATTCTCTCTCGCTCCGTTGCATATTCTGTGTTTATATGTGTTTATAAAACGTCCTAATAAAATAAAATAAAACTATGGATCGCTGGTCCAACACACCAGAAGACCAGGAAATCTGATGGGACTCTTTAATTCTCTCGTGACAACCTCAGTCATTTCCTTGTTCATTTCACTCTGCGGAGGGAGAGGAGGATGAGGAGGAGGAGGAGGGAGCGATGATCACTTACTTTTGGCAAAAAAAAGAAAAGAAAACTCCAGATAAGGGATTAAGAAGGGGAAATTAATAAATTTGTGTCACATATAAAACAGTCCTGCATCGCTTTGAATGAGAACATGCGGCTGCTCGTTGGCTGCGCGCTCCCCCGTGGTCTTCAGCTCCGCCTCCTGCTGAATTTTCTCTCGCTGAATATTCTGTGTTTATATGTTAATAAAACGTCCTAATAAAATAAAATAAAACCATGTAGCGCTGGTCCAACACACCAGAAGACCAGGAAATCTGATGGGACTCGGGCAGCAACGTAAAACCTGACTTTAATTCTCTCGTGACAACCTGAGGCATTTCCTTGTTCAGTGGAGGGTGAGGAGGAGGAGGAGGAGGGAGCGAGCGAACACTTGACTTTTGGCCAAAAAAACAAAAGAAAACTCCAGATAAGGGATTAAGAAGGGGAAATTAATAAATTTGTGTCACATATAAAACAGTCCTGCATCGCTTTGCATCGCTTTGAATGAGAACATGCGGCTGCTCGCTGGCTGCGCTGGGACAGGTGGGGGCGTGGGTTAGGGGCCAAAAACTCCGCCCCTTCTGTTCTCTGATTGGTCCGGTCAAAAATCTACCGGAGAAATCGTTGTCTATGAGAGAAGTCCCAGACTGTGCAGTGAAGGGAAATGAGAATTGAGCGGAGCTGTGCAGGAAGGCGAGGGCCAGGCTACATTAGCTTAGTACCTTTAGGTTTTTCCATTACAGCTAATGTGTTACGACAAGCATTTATTTAGCCTAGCTTTTAGCCCGGTTTTAACCCCACGGCTAGCTTTAGCGACAAACGGTTAACGTGTCACGGCGAACTAGTCCCCTTATCATTATGGCTACGGCACCCACCCCACCAAAGGGTCGGAACCTAAGGCCAAAGAGGCTGTATCCCGCCCATGCCCCTCATCATGCAGGGCCTCCATTTCGGGCAGGGACCCTAA
This sequence comes from Garcialebias charrua, assembly GCA_038048925.1. NCBI lineage: Eukaryota > Metazoa > Chordata > Actinopteri > Cyprinodontiformes > Rivulidae > Garcialebias > Garcialebias charrua. The sequence continues at coordinate 29,980 of JBBPBX010020188.1, read as the reverse complement.
CCCAATGTGCATAATATGCATGGGCGCTAAACACGCACAAATGTCAATGGCAAACCCTCAGGTTTGTCTGCACTGCTCCTCCATGCCAGAAAAAATCCTAGAAAGGAGGTTGAGAGTGGCGGTTGCGAACAGCCAGGACCCGTGCCTGTCCATAGCCATGGAAACAAGTGACGGCCATCAGCCGCGAGCCACCACGTGCTGGCCGGGCATGATGGAGGCGTAGTCCCCAGTCATGCTGCCACTCTTCGATGGACTGGCAGATGGAGGGGACTTTGAAACAGGTCAGGAGAAGGCAGAGGATGACGCCAACTCCAACCTCCTCAACATGGACGAGATGGAGGAAGAGGAGGATGACTCTACTTTCCTGGTCCCACACTCGAGGCCACCCAGCTGGGCTGGGGCGGCACTTCCGGTGAACAGTGACCTGTATGATGCAGCGTTGAAGCTGAACATCCCCTAGCCTGCAATCCAGGACGCAGGGGGCAGAACGAGACCTGTATGATGGTAAGAGGCTCCACCTGCCTCCACACTAAACAAACGGCTTTTACCAGCTGTTCCAGCTTGTATGAGAGAAATGAGCCTTTACTGCTCAAGCCCTTTTAGGAGCAGGCTTCCCACCAAGGGCTTCTACAAGCTGGAAATGCAGGGGATGGAGGAGTTGGGGCTGACCAAATCCCCAGCGGTGGAGCCCTCAGTGGCGTACCACCTCCACTCCAACTGCAGGTCAGTTTCTGCATCTACTAATATTTATCTCCCAGCTAAATTGAACCGCTTCACGGCATCGATTTATCAGAGAATGTACACAAATGCTGGACAGTCTGTGTGATCTCTTAATGCTGTCACACTGTTGTCAGCATATCAAGCAGAGATCCTGGAGGAGATGGGCTGTCAGCTGGACTCTGGGTCACCTAACCCCGCATTGTGGGATGAAATTTGTGTTGTTAACGATCTCATCCTACGCTCATCCAAAGGAGCTGTCCAGGGCAGCGGCCGTGTCATGGGACTTGCTGTTGCAGGAAAAAGAGCCCTGTGGCTGAACATGTCACGCTTGGGGATTCCCAGAAAGCAGAGGTGATGGACGCAGCCTCCGACCCAACCAAAGGTCTTTTTGGCCCAGCCTTGGAGAAGATGAGGGAGACGAGCAACCTTAGAAAACAGGAGGCTGAGGCTTTTAACCTCTGCTTGCCACGCAAATCGAACCCCCACCCAGCTCAGGGTCCAAGACCCGGGTTTGCAGCAGCTGCGGCGGCAGCAAGGGGGCAGCAGGGTGGCTCTAACACAGCCAGACAAGCAGCTGGTCACCCAAACCAATACAATTAATGCGAAGCAGAAGTGTTTCCATCAACTGGCTTGAATCGCATCTACCGGGCCACGCACAGCGTCATTACGTCAGCGTCATTACGTCAGACGTCAGCGTTACGCATGTCTACAGTAAACAGGAAGTAGCGGTTGAAAACAGAACCCGGCCACACATCTCGTCAAAATGGAGAGAATATTTCAGGTACGTGTTGCTATCGGGCAAGTTGTATTTATTCTGTCATGCCAACTAGTTTTAGCGATGTTACATGTTGTCCGGAGCGGAAACAGCTGAACGTCACGTGACGTGAATGTTCGCTACGGCAGAACTGAGTCGGCAAATCTGTTTCCATCTGTCGTTTTGCGCATCTGCTCAT
>JBBPBX010020188.1:8976-19363 GCA_038048925.1 Garcialebias charrua | reverse complement strand
TATATGTGTATATATGTATGTATATATATATATATATTTTTTTTCATTCAACCTTTATTTAGGCAGGTTAATCTCATTGAGCCTCAAGGACTCATTTACAAGAGAGACCTGTCTACAAACTAAAGAATGATGACAACAGCAACAGTAGAATTTCCTTAAACAATCAACAATAGACAAACATAAGAGAGAAATACAGATTTATATATATATATATACTGTATGTTTGTGTGTGTGTATGTATTTGAGAGAGGATTTGTGCAAGCAGACATTGACATGTTTGAACGTGCTGACGTGTTGTTAGAATATGACATGCAGTAAACATTTTATGTACATGTAAAAAAATATTTTATTAGTATTCAGCCAATTTGTCATGAAATTCAGAGCATACTTGGGAATATAACTTAGTAATTCAAAATTTTGTGGCATTTCAGGTATTGCTGTTGGAAATGTAATTTTCTGTAGGAAACGCAGCAGCAAACATTAAGCATTAACGTACTGTATGTTGGAGAACATTATTTTATCAGTCATGAATACTATTGATCACTCCAATAATCAATCTCTAGTTTTCCTGAAACGAATGCCTAAACATTACTTCTTGTCAAAGTTTTAAAAACGTCTCATGCGGCCTATTATCTCTCTAATTATATTATAGAGCTTCCTCTTAGCTACTATCAAATTTTATCATCAGATCTGCAAAATTGAGAGATAGAGCCACCTTTGTGTTTGCTAATGTCAATTAGATGTGGCGGCCATCGTGAACTGGGTTTACTCCAAATGTCAAAGAGTTGTAGATGTATATCCAATTAATATAGTTTGAGGGTTTCACAAAAATTGGTTCAGTGTTTTTTGAGCAATTTTGCTAACAGACAAATAAACACACACACACACACACTGGAAATGACACACTCTGCCACTCCTCATGGTGGTGAGGAACAACAAACACAATATTAATTCTGTTTTACAGTAAAGCACACTCTTGACTATAAGTTCTGTTGTTTTGCACACACATGCATTGAAAGTGATGTTTTTATATTTAAGCTACTCTAACTAAATTGTTTAAAAGTAGAGTTAGCAAATCTCTGTCTTTTTACTCTAATGCAGCTACTCTATACTTTAATGGTTTTCATAATTAGGTCTTTATAGTTGAATTGGGGGCCATTGCTGTTGCCGCACAGCAAGACGCCAGTTCGAATCCCAGCCTGGGTAGAGTTTGCATGTTCTCTCCGTGCTTTTCTCCCGGTACTCCTGTTTCCTCCCACAGACCAAAAACATGCATGTTAGACTGATTGGTAACTCTAAATTGTCTCTAAGTGTGAGTGAGAGACTGAATGGTTGTTTGTCTCTCTGTGTCCCTGTGATGGACTGGAAACATGTCCAGGGTCTCCCCCGCCTCTCACACAGTGACTGCGGGATATGGGCACCAGTAACCCCCGCAACTCGAAAAGGAAGAAATGGGTAAAGATGATGAATGGATGGATGGATGGATGGATGCATGCATGGGTCGGTCTGTGGAAACAGCAGCCTGCCTGCAGTTCCCTGTATGAACTTTAGGGGAAGACAAATGCAGAAAGAGGTTACCAAGCTGCTGCAATAACACTGCAACATATGCAACATGGAGAAACCACCTCAAGCTGCAGAGCCAGTCTCAGTTGATGCTTCTGGTTTCTTTGGAGCGAGCTCGGTGTAAAACATGTCACACCAACGCCTCGCTTTGGCTTGATTTTAAACTCTTCAATGAGATGCATAATTTTACATTTGAACGCATATTTATAAATTCTGTACGTGTTTATTTTCAATTAGAATTGGCTCCTGACATCTTTTTTTAAGTGAATACTGTACATACATGTACTTCTTTTACAGAAACAAAGCTGCATTAGAAAGCACTACCCCTTTATAAAACATTTCTGGCTCCCTCTTGTGGTCATTGAAGGTATAACAGCAAGCTGTCCGTGTAAATGAAGAAATCAACAAACTAAACAGGGAAAACAACAAAGTTTCTGCATCATTTTAATGGTGGAGGTTTAGAAAATTATAGGTTTGATAAACTGTGATCAAAGACATTTGAAAAGTTTTTTTGAGTGCATTCATATGCTTTTTATTGACTGCTGTCAAAAGGCAAAGGTGGAAAATTGTTAGAGTGTTTATATATGCGTTTGTCTTTTACCAAAAGTGACTCATCAGTCACTTGGGGAATCAATAAACATGATCTTAACTTTTATGGTAGCCAGATTTAGATTCAGACTGTCATGGCCAAGTGACTGACACAACATGGTTATATTTCATTCACTTTCATGGAAATTGTGCTCACGTTTGGTGTGGTTGCAGCTGAAAAATTCCTAAAGGAATCGGATGTAAATTTAGAATCAATTAACTTTTAGAATCAACTCTAATACAAGATAAAGGTATAAGTAAAGATTAAATTATAAATACATGTATAGGTATAAATAAAGGTTGAATGAATGAAAAGATGGCTGCAACAGCTGATCAACATTAGCCAGCACAAAAAGAGGCTACAACAGTCAATTTAATAGATATCGAGCTAAACATTTTCGCTTGATACCACTCGGGATGTGGTCGTACCGGTAGGTGAGAGTCATGACACTAACTCTGAATGTGACATCTGGTGAGATATCATCAGATTGAGCTTAACATTATTTTTGAATTGGACTAAAACGGGCATGAAAGTCAGCATGTGACATGCAGTCCTCCAAGAAATAATACTCCAGTTTATAAATATTTCAGTTTTTTTCAGTTTAAATCATTGTGTGTTAGTTTGTTCCATAAATGTCTGTAATTCCTAAACAGCTCAAAACAATTAAGTCCTTTGAATTTAAACTCCAATAACTCTTTATGGTAGTACTGTGAAGAAAACAAAGAGAAAGTGTCACTCTCTAAACATTTCAGGTATGTTGTATATTCAAGGTGTCCAGGGCATCAAGCTGAAGGAGGAGGCCTTTAGAGCTCGGCTGTCCTTGAAGACTCGTGATGCTGGCAGTACAGATGTCCAGGAGGACTGCATTTTCTTTAATAGCAGAAGCAAAAACTCTTAACATGGGTGGAACATGTAGGCGTGGATGTGGAGAAGGTCTTTTGGATGGCCTCAAGCAGGTTCTGGCACCGTTCTGGGTCCTGTTGGCTTTGCTTGGCTTGGGTGGGGAACTGCTAACCCCAGACTGTTGAACAGAAGGAGCACTTTGGGAAGCTCCTCGATGTAGTCACCATGTCCACCTTCGAGAAGACAAAGGCTGAGAACTCAAAGGAAGTTCGTTATCGTGACAGAGGTCACAGAAGTTAAAGCTCATCGTGAGAGGGCCAAGAGTAGACGAGATTTGCCTGAGATGCTGAAGGTTCTGGACCTTGTGGGGCTGTTGTGGATGGCACAATATTCTATGTTGTAAGAAAAACTGGGACAATGCCTACAAAGTGGCAGAACGTGTGATCGATGGTCAAACCTCTGTCTCAGGAGGAGCAGTGGGTTTTCGTCCTGGTCGGGGAACAGTAGACCAGTGGACCAGATGTTTACCCTTGCAGAGTTGTTACGGGGGTCAGAGGAGTTTGACTCCCCAGTCTACATGTGTTTTGTAGCTCTGAAGTAGGCTTACGACAAAACATTCTGTGGTGGTTCTGCAGGTGTATGGAGTGTCTGGGTCACCTTTGAATTTCATCCGGTTTTTATTCAACTAAAGTTGTGTCCAAATCCTTGGTACAAAATCAAGCTCGCTTTCATTGTGGGGCGGACTCCCCCAGGGCGGTCCCTTGTCTCTAATCACATTTGTGATGTTCATAGACAGCGTCTAAAGCAGTGGTTCTTAACCTTTTTTGAGGTACCGAACCCACCAGTTTCATATGCCCACTCACTGAACCCTTCTTTGGTAATAAATAAAATGTGATTTTTTTTCCAAATTCCAAATTCAATTTACTGGTGCACAAAATGAGCCGTGCATCAACATCACCTTGCTCAACGAACAAAACCAACACAGTGCATGAACTCACAACAAATTACGGTATTACTTTATTCTGGCACCATAAGAGTTTCATCCCCAAAAAATAGTTTTGTACAATTTTTCTAATTAAAAATAAAAAACTGATTTTTTTTTTAAGAATTTAACATTTTTTAATATAATTTTTTGTTGTTGTTGTTGTTGTTGTTGTCGTTTTGAATACACAAAATGCTTATTTGGGGCCAGTGTAAAGCATTGCACAAATTACACATCTGCAAATCAGTGTGACTTCTTCTGTTGTTTCTGGGGGTTCGGATATGCGTGGCTTCACCTTGGCAAGCTACTCTTTTTTTAAAAACATTTTTTAATTAAATTTATTCCTTTTAGAATATAACACACACAAAAAAATCACAAATGTGACAATACAATATCAGAAATAAAATGAAGGGTGGCAGAATGAAGAGAAAATCTTATGATATCTGCCCCCTTTTTCTAACAGTCAGTTAAAAAAAAATCATCAACAAGTTACAGAATAGAAAATAACTCATAATTATCGAATTACAAAATGACACGCGAAAAACTAATTCATATATATTTCTGTAATAATTTGGTTTTGATTAAATTCTTAAGTGTACTCTCATGTCATTTTCGCAGCAAAGTCTGTTCCGTTTCTTCGTTTTTATGTCCAGCATCCTCGAAAAGGATTGCTCACAAAGATATGTTGTGACAAATGGTATAAAATATTCCAGGGCTTTTTTTTAACCTCTGCCGCAGAGGCTCCGTCGAACCCCTGAGACCGACTCATCGAACCCCTGGGGTTCGATCGAACCCAGGTTAAGAACCACTGGTCTAAAGACACAGTTGTGAAGAGAAAGGTGTCTGGTTTAGGAATTTCAGGGTCACGTCTGTGCTTTTTGTGGATGATGTGGTTGCCGTCTTCAGCGCTTCACAGCCCGATGAGACACAGCTGGGGTGAGACGGAGCTCCTCTCAGTCTGAGGCCATGGTTCTCAACAGGGTGGAAGGCTCCCGGAACGAACCTCTGCCTCAAGCGGAGAAATGTCCGTATCTCTGATGCTTGTTCATGAGTGATGATGTGGTGGAGCAGGAGATGAACTGATGGATCAGGAATTCATCTGCAGCAATGAGGATGCTGCTCCAGTCTGTGGTAGTGAAGAAACGAACTGGTCGGCTGTGGATGAGAGAGTTGGTTTGATTCCACCATCAGTCACATGTTGAAGTGTCCCTGGGCAAGGCACTGAACCCCTCACTGCATCTTATGTGTGTATCAATGTTACCTACAAAGCACTGATTAGTCTCTTTAGAATGATTTGTTCAATTAGCTTTGTAGAGATGTAGTAGAGGCTAAATGAGGGCACAGACTGTGTTGTAAAGGACTTTGAGCATCTTGATTAGATAGAAAGATGCTATATAAAGTCAAGGTTTCTTTATTGTCCTTCGCATTGCATGTGGTACATGTAGTGGAATGAAACTGTGTACACAGGGTCCCAGTTACATTCAACAAACTTATAAATTTAAAAAGAAAAACAGTAGTAAGATCTAACATGAACTAAGAAATACACTAAATTAGAAATGCGTTCAACACTTAATGGTGCAAAAACAATATGCCAAACAGCAGCACGAACATGAGTCTGTGTGAGCAGATGAAGACGAATGAACACAGCAGCATGAAATAATCAGCAGCGTGAGATCAGCAGCATGGATAATCAGCAGCACATATCGCCAATCGAAGTGGCATTGCAGTGATTATTTTCCCACCGTGATAATCCTGATTAGGGATGCATGCGTCTAACAGCCTCAGGGTAGAAGCTGTTCCTCAGTCTAGTGGTTCTACACTTAATGCTCTTCAACCTCCTTCCTGAGGGGAGGGGTGCAAAAAGTGTGTGTGCTGGGTGAGTGGGTCCTTCATGATGCAGGTGGCTCTTTTCCTGCATCTGGAGGTGTAAATGTCTGTGATGGTGGGGAGACTGACTCCAACATCTTCTGTGCAGCCTTCACCACTCTCTGTAGAGCTTTTCTTTCTGCAGCTGTGCAGCCTCCATGCCACACGTTGATGCTGGAGCACAGGATGCTCTCCACTGCACACCTGTAGAAGGAGGTGAGGACTGAGCTTCTCAGACCAGCTCATCTCAGTCGTCTGAGGAAGTAGAGTCTCTGATGAGCTTTCTTGATCAGGCTGGTGGTGTTGTTGCCTCATTTGAGGTTGTTCTTCATGTGCACACGCAAGTACTTGTAGCTGTAGACAACTTCCATCACTGATTTTCCTATATTCAGGGTGGGGTGGGGGTAGGTGTGTTTGTTCCATCTGAAGTACAGTCTGTTTACTATTTACTGGTCTATCTTTCCTCCAGCCCTCACCTGTTGTTGTCATGAAGTACGAATCATGACTGAAAAAGAAGATGCAAGTTGCTGAAATGAGCTTTCTTTGTAGGGTGTCCTGTCTCAGCTTTAGAGACAGGGGGAGGAGCTCCACTATTCAGTGGGAGCTTCAAGTATAGAGACCATGCCCCTCCACATTGAAAAAAGTAAGCAGAGGTGGTTTGGCCATCCGACCTGGGTTTTCTAGGCACAGCCCACTGGAAGGATACCTCATGTCAGACCCAGAACTTGCTGGAGGGAATATGTATCCATTTCTTCTTCTTCTTCTTCTTCTTCTTTCTGCTTTTCCCTATTCAGAGATCTCCACAGCGAGGCATCCTCCTCCACCTCACTCTGTCCTCTACATCCTCTGTCCTCACTCCAACTACCTTCTCCATGTCCTCTCTAACTGCATCCATATATCTCTCTGTGTCTTTTTCCTGGCAGCTGCATTTCTAACATCCTTCTACCAATATACCCACTGTCCCTCCTCTGGACATGTCCAAACCATCTCAGTCTGGCCTCCCTAACTTTATCTCCCAGTTGTTCAACATGTGCTGTACCTCTGATTATCTCATTCCTGATCTTATCCATCCTTGTCACTCCTAAGGAGAACCTCAGCATCTTCATTTCTGCTACTTCCAGTTCTTTCTCCTGTCTTTTTGTCAATGACACTGTCTCCAGACCATACAACATAGCTGGTCTCACCACTGTCTTGTAAACTTTTCCTTTGACCTTTGCTGACACCTTTTTGTCACAAATCACTCCTGAAACTTTTCTCCATCCACTCCATCCTGCCTGGACTCTCTTCTTCACCTCTTTACCACATTCCCCATTTTCCTGGACAGTGGACCCCAAGTACTTGAAGTCCTGCACCTTTGTGACCTCTGCTCCTTGTAGCCTCACTGTTCCACTGGCCTCCCTCTCATTCACACACATGTACTCTGTCTTACTACGGCTGACTTTCATTCCTCTTCTTTCAAGTGAATACCTCCACCTCTCCAAGTTCTCTTCCACCTGTTCCCTGTTCTCACCACATATCACAATGTCATCTGCAAACATCATAGTCCATGGGGATTCCTGCCTGACCTCATCTGTTAGTCGGTCCATCACCAGAGCAAACAAGAAGGGGCTCAGAGCCGATCCTTGATGCAATCCCACCTCCACCTTGAAGCTATCTGTCACTCCTACAGCACATCTCACCACTGTCCTGCTGTCTTCATACATGTCCTGTACCAGTCTAACATACTTCTCTGCCACTCCAGATTTCCTCATGCAACACCTCCTCCCTCAGTACCCTGTCATATGCTGTGGAATATGTATCCACTCTGAAAACGCCTTGTAATCCCCCAGGAGGAGGTGTTGCGTCTCCCTTCTGGATCTGTTGATCCTGCAACCCAACCACAGATGCACAAAAGAAGATGGACGGAAGTTACACTTACAATCAGTTCAAAATGCAGAAGAAAGAAATGAAGCGCATGAGTGGTTTGAACCTGTGTGTACTTTAATGACCGATGCAGAGGACGGGATTTCAGTGTCTCTGAGCTACAGACACAGATGTTGAGATGGAAATAAAAAATATAAAACTAAAGTGGTTTAGGGTCCTCTGGAGCTTGGCACATATACAGCAATAAAATATTCAGTTTAAACACAACTCACACTCACACACACTGTATTTTTTTATATAATCCTTTGTGACACAAACTTATAAATTGGAATTGAACACAGGAAGAAAAGAAAAAAAAAAAACTGTTGACACTCCCTCAACTTCTTGTGCCAAATATACAGAGTAAATGTCAGGACGGAGTGTTTAAAATGCTCAAACACACGAGGAAGTTCTTAAATTATGCAAGGTATGACAAGAGCAGCAACAAAAATGAATCAAAGCCATCGTCTCACGCAAAAACGACACTTTCCATATATTTCTTTAGCGTTTTCAAATTCATTTTTCAGCCAAAACAGTGACCACAACCCGGACTCAAGACGACACCACTGCACGAATATAAGAGTGACCTGTGGGAGCATTAATGTGCTTCTAAGGCAATGTTGTAGTTCCACAGATCTGAAGCTGCTGATGCGGTGGTGTGCTGCTCACACACACAAACACACACACACACACACACACACACACACACACACACATATATGCTGGATCACCATTTAAAATCCTCCATTCAGTTTTTATTTTAGCACCATGGGAGTCTCTCGTTCAATCCCTCGCATCCAAGATACACTCTGTCGAAGATTTTCCTTCCACGTATCCTCTTCGAAAATCAAATAAAACGAACGTGTAGGGGTAATAATAACACAGTTAGAAAAAACACCAGTCACCACAAAAAGCAACTGTTAACATTAGCTTTGCAGACCGTTCAGGAAAATCTCCACGTTCTTTCGTTCCACAGTGTTTGTCTGTTTAAGCTTTCAGCCAAACAAAAAGGTAAAAGACCGGCTTGAGCTTTTTCCACCATGTTCTTTTTTCTTCATACAGACACACACTCACCTCACATATACAGTAAACACGTTTTTATTTTTTACAATATAAAGAAATGAAATCATCTGCAGCTGTTCTGAGCTGGGCTGAACAGGCCAAGTCCCAAACGTCAAAGGCAACAAAACGTCTGTGAGCAGTTTGTTTTTGAGTTGCTGTAAATGTGAAGCAACCGTTGGATCATGACAGTGAGTCACAGTTTAGAGATCTGTGGAGAACTCCCAGTCATGTGCATGCTTCAGTCTCTGTAGCACCCAGAGTTAATGACTGAGTACGAAACTGATCTGTACATGTCGTTTGTGCAGCCGTAACGTGTGTCCATGAACTGTTTTTGGTTGAAACTGCGTTGAAACAGGGTCACGTCAGTCATGAAATCATCTTGTCGGTGAAAACGATGCATGCAGGTGTTCAGATGAGCTCCTCCCATACTTGCAGATGTCCCGTCTCTAAGTGTAGTGTCACTTTTGGAGACAAACGTTAAAAACTGTCCTCCTTTGGTGTCTGGATGGACCAACATCTTCATCTGTTTGCGGGTCAGGAAAGAAACGATCTGAACTTTTCTTGCTGCCGTGGCGACGGTCAGGACCAGGGTCTAAAGTCACTTCCTGGTGTGAAGGTTTTCCTGGAACTTGGTGCTTGTGTAGTGGATGTGGAAACCCTTCTTGCTGATGGTGTCATCGCTATGGAAACGAAGAAGCATGGTGTCTCCCGATGAATAAACCCCCTCTCTGGGCTGAGGATGGGAACACACACACACAAAATATGTGAAGCAATTCTTAAAAAATTTACAGACATGTTATTGTAAATCACAACACTTTCTTCCAAATTGTATTTCTTTTGTTTAATTTATTATTATTAGTTTTTATTTTAAGTTCAACAATGAGTTTGACAACTCCATTTGGAAGGAAAAAATATAAACGACCACAGAATGGATTTTTATGGCTTTTCCTCCTAATTAATCTTTTACAGTAGTCCCTCGCTACTTCGCGGTTCGTTTATTACGAACTCACTCCATCGGGATTTTTCAAAGTAAGGCTGAACATGACACACAATTGACTGATTGATGGGTGAGCTGCACGATCGGCATGACATGTTTATTGAAAATAAATTATTTTAAATTATTTAGCGCCTGCTGCACCTTTGTGTAACCCAGAGCTGCAGAAAAAGTGTCATCCTGCACCTGAAATCATGACATTCTGTGCTCTTTTAGAGGAACAGCTTCTACCCTGAGGCTGTTAGACTCATGAATAAATAAAAATAAAAAAAAAAACTGCAAAATATCACATCATGCTGATGCTGATCTGTTTTCTTGTTGCTGTGTTCATCTGTGACCATCTGCTCATACAGACTCATGTTCGTGCTGCTGTTTATAATGATGTTTTTCCACTATATTAGGGCTTAGTGTATTACTAGTTGATGTTTCTTAGTTAATTCTAGATGTTATTACTGTTTTTCTCTTGCATTTGTTGTTGGATGTAACTGGGACCCCGTGTACATAATCTCGTTTTCATCACATGTACCACATGCGGTGCAAATGACAATAAAGACTCTCTGACTCTGACTCTGATATATATATATAT
>JBBPBX010020187.1:25000-27637 GCA_038048925.1 Garcialebias charrua | reverse complement strand
ATTATTGTTTGAATTGATTGTTTGAACTTGTTTTGTTTTTGAAAAAAAAAAGGGCAGATAAAATAAGATTTCTTCTTCTTTCTGCCACCTTTCATTTTATGTATTCTTTCATATACTGTGAGATATGGTTTTATTTTCTTTATCTTTTGGGTTTTATGTCAATTTTTTATTTTTTTCTTCCGATTTTGGGGCTTTTAGAATCGATTCTGAATCGCCAGGACTAAGAATCTAGATTCTTTTTAAAAATTGCTTTTTTCCTGCACCCCTAATGATAATACTTTAATCTTTGTGTTCCCAGCAACACGATGCTCTCTCCTGGTGCCTTACCTGCATCTCTGGAGCTGTTTTGGGTAATTCTGGGTACAGTTTGCTCCTTGAAAGCTCAGCTACAGACTTCAGAGGCTGCAGACTCAAAGGAGAAGACTCCTGCTCAGGAAGCGTCAACACAGCAGGTTCCCTTCCACAGTTTTTTACAGCTTCCTCCTCACAGAGCTGTATCGCAGAACCCTCCTCCAGCTTTGGAAGAGATGGGTACAAAGCAGGGGCACTCGGACTGTCAAACTGAGCTGTAACAAAAGCTTGAGTCCACAACTGCAAGTCGTTCTCTGGCTCAACGGTTCTTTGTGCAACTTTAGGATCAATCCCTGGACCTTCCACCCCACCATCTTTGTCTACTTCTTTGTTTGACTCTGCTTGGTGAGCGCTCTCTTTTCGTGTCACTGCTGACGAGTTCAGACCTGACTGTAGAGTCGTAGTTAAATGTGATGTGGTCGACACCGAGGGGGTCTGCTGTGACTCAGCAGGCTGTGCTGCTGTGTCTGAACTTTGTACAGGATTCTCCTTCTCCTCCAGGGTCTCCTGAGGAGGAGGAGGAGAAGGAGGCAGACTGAGGGGGATCTCCGTGAAGCCAGAGCTGGAGGCTTCATCGCAGAGAGAAGACGGAGCTGCGGCTCTTTTCTCCTCGTCAGCCTGTTTCTGCTTCCTGACCTGCCGAGAACATAAACAATCAGAAACAAAATGAACTTTACTTGACAAACTACTCATCTAGTCAAAATATAAAGTGCATATCATCATAATTTACTATTCAGACACACATGTACATTTATGTGCATTGGTTAATTTATATTTTACAAGATTATTTTTTCTTCACATTTCATAAAATAAATAAATAAATCAAAAACACAACTACTCAGAAGGTTAGGGCTCCTTAATGTACTTACATTTTTAAGTTAATACATACGATTTACACTGATGACATATACTACAAGCATTATACTGTAGTACTGCTTACATATTTTTAGCACAACATATCGTTCAAGCAAAAACAGCGACTGCAGCAGACATTTTTAAGAAAGTGGTAAAAACAATAATTTGTGATGCTCACCTTCCTACAACTGGCTCTGTCTTTATAAACCAGCAATGTTTATTTATTTTGAGGGTGTTGTGAAACTTTTGCAATTTTGCAATTTTCAAGAATTAAAATTTATTTTTAGTTTCTAAGAAATAATGTAAATTAGTGTGAAAGTCCTGAGTCTCCCTGGATTTCTTTATTTCCAAGCTGACATGAAGGTCAGGTTTCTTGTAATATTTTAAAGTGGTCTTGATGAATATTTCTTTCAAGGTTTTACTTTGGACCATTTTGACCTCCCAATTTTTAAAAGGAAAGTTTTTTTGTTAATCTAAACATTTAACTTCAATCTATAAGTTATTCAAGCATAAAAAGACACATTATAGCAGAACTATTCAACTAGCTGCCCAGGGGCCACATCCACCTGATGGGGGGAGCCAAGTTCAGCCACCTATGAGTTAATTTAAAATAAAACTACTTTTTAAATTAGACAGAAAAATTACAGAAAGAAACGTAAAAAAAATAATAAACATTAGCAATCTCCATCAAAGAGATTACATCCTGTTGTACTGCTTGCTAATGAGTTGATTTAAATTAAACAAAATTTAAATCATAAATCAAATTAACGCAATGACATTAATTTCTGTCTGGCCCTTGAGATGTTCACTTTCAGTAACCGTGGCCCCCTGAGATATTTAGCTGAATAATCATAGCTGACAATCAAATAAATCCATTTAAATCTAATTATCAACCATTTTGTTACTGGCATCCTGATATCATGATACATATTTTTAATTTCTTTAGCTGAATCTATAACAATAACAGGCTGAGATGTAAGAGTGTTTTAGTGTCAACATGGTGATTCTTCAAAACAAATTTTAAAAAATTGACATGATCATCTGAAGGATGATGATGTCTCTCAGGCACTGGGTCAGGTCTTTCTTTGTACTACGTCTTAAATAAGTGACTTTCAGACACCGTTCATCTGCTCTTAAAAAAATGTTTCTGGCTTTATCCTGCACGTGTCCACAGTTTTCATTATTTTAGCACACACTGAACAATATGCTGTCATGGTCAGGTACAATGATGGGACAGAAAATGTGTGCAAAGGCAGCCAGAATCCAAAATAAAAAGTTTCAAAAAGATGTTTAAAAATCCCAGAGAACTACTGATCAACATCACTTTAAGACCTCAAGAACTACCTCTACCTGTATATTTGATTTGATGTTTATTCATTCATTTTAAAAGAACAATACAAAACAGTTTCATCAGATACAAGAATACAAGTA
>JBBPBX010020187.1:0-20000 GCA_038048925.1 Garcialebias charrua | reverse complement strand
ACCCAGAGCCTTTAACAGCTCGTCTCTGAATTTCTCACAACATTCTTCCTTCTTTAGCTTCCACCATTTGGTCTTCTTCTCTGATTTTACTCTTTTTCTCTTCTTCGCAACAACAGTCATTCTACACACAACCATCCGATGCTGTCTGGCCACACTCTCCCCTGCCACAACCTTACAGTCTCCAATCTCCTTCAGGTTTCCTCTTCTACACAGAATGTAGTCGATCTGCGTACTCCTTCCTCCACTCTTATAGGTCACTCTATGTTCCTCCCTCTTTTGGAAATAGGTATTGACTATAGCCATTTCCATTCTCTTGGCAAAATCCACCACCATCTGTCCTTCCTGGTTTCTTTCCTTGACACCAAACCTACCCATCACTTCCTCATCCCCTCTGTTTCCTTCACCAACATGTCCATTCAGGTCTGCTCCAATCACCACTCTTTCCTCCCTGGGAATACTCTCTATCACTTCATCCAAATCTTTCCAAAATTTATCTTTCTCCTCCTCATCACATCCAACCTGTGGAGCATAACCACTTACTATGTTTAGCATCAGACCTTCTACTTCTACCTTTAGACACATCACCCTATCTGACACTCTCTTCACCTCTACTACATTCTTTGCCAACTCCTCCTTCAGGACCACCCCTACTCCATTTCTCTTTCTATCCACACCATGGTAAAACAGTTTAAACCCTGCTCCAATACTGCGAGCCTTGCTGCCCTTCCACTTGGTCTCTTGGACACATAAAACATCTACCTTTCTTCTCTGCATCATGTCAGCCAGCTCTCTACCTTTGCCTGTCATTGTCCCCACATTTAGAGTTGCAACCCTCAGTCCTACATTCTTCACTTTCCTCTTCTCCCTCTGTCTCCTGACACGTTTTCCTCCTCGGCGTCTTCGACTAACAGTAGTACAATTTCCGCCGGCACCCTGTTTGTCAACAGCACCGGTGGCGGACGTTGTTAACCCGGGCCTCGACCGATCCGGTATGGTTTCACTTTGATGAACTCGCATTATGGTTTTGGCAAGTGTTTTACGTCGGATGCCATTCCTGACACAACCCTCAAGACAAAATATTTTAATTGTCCACCAGTGATATAATCAGAACACAGAAATTACTTCTGGTCTAACACTTAATATCCTATACCTGTATGTCCTAATGATATCATTGATGGACAATTATTCACATTCTCATATTCTATCTAGGGTTTTCTTTTCAAGTTATGCCTAGATTCTTTACTAAATCTCTAATGTTTTGGATAGAGTGACCAGCCAAAGCAAGATCTTCAGCCTTCTTGCATTGCTGGCATTCAATCATAGTGGCCACTTTTCCTTTTTTAAATGTGTTTGCGAAAATGTTTCATGACCACATCAACCTTGAACTCAGTCCTCCTTATTCTTGCACATTACAATACATGTTGAAACAACAGATGCTTATTTGCTCTCTTAGCACTTTCCAGAGATACTAGGAAAAAGAACAAAACAAATCATTAATGAAAACCAACTTCATTTTAAACATTTTTAAACAATAAGGAAATTTGTGTTTGGTATGTTTTTTGTAACAATGTTTCATGCTATAAATTGTATACTGATGAAATGCCTCTTTATTTCCCTTTTAAAATGTACATTCAGAAATAAAATACATTAAGGGGACAAGCTACAGAAATGAGCATGTACATTGCACAGATGACAAATAATTTTTTGCCAAGCCAAACAGCTTATTATGCCAGTGACACTTGCTTGGTATGTGTGGTTAATTATATGATTGAATTCTGAAGAAAAGTAATTTATGTCATTTAAAATTTGTTTTTGGTTGACAAAAAGGCCTCAGCAGATTGTGAAGAAACATCCAAAGCCAAAACAGACTTGTCCTTCCTTCTCATGTTGGTCCTTAGTGCTCCATGTGCCATCATAAGCAACCTGACATGACCTCTTTGGAGAAATGAAATATAAAAAACAATAACTGAATGTTGAGTTTGTTCCTAATGTACAAAACTCAGTCCTCATTATTGTACCATAAACATTGAGTATTAGAGAGGGCTGGCACGTCTGCACAAATCTAAATGTAACTTTCATTCTTTTGTACATTGTTTTCAAACTCAGTCCTCCTTATTCCTATACCTTACATGTTGAGTATTACACAGGACTTGTGTGTGTCTGCACACTTCTAAATGCAAATGTCATTCTTTTGTATGTTATTTTTAAACTCAGTCCTCCTTATTCCTGCACCTTACATGTTGAGTATTACATAGGACTTGTGTGTGTCTGCACACTTCTAAATGTAACTTTCATTATTTTGTATGTTATTTTCAAACTCAGTCCTCTTTATTCCTGGACCTTAAATGTTGAGTATTACACAGGACGTGTATATCTGCATACTTCTAAAAGTATCTTTCATTCTTTTGTATGTTATTTTCAAACTCAGTACTCCTTATTCCTGCACCTTACATGTTGAGTATTACACGGGACTTGTGTATGTCTGCATACTTCTAAATGTATCTTTCATTCTTCTGTATGTTATTTTCAAACTCAGTCCTCCTTAATCCTGCACCTTACATGTTAAGTATACACAAGACATGTGGGTCTGCATACTTTTACATTTAAGTTTCAAGCTTTTGTACTTGTTATTTTCAAACACAGTCTTTATTCCTACATCTATAATGTTGAGTATTACATAGGACGTGTGTGTCTGCACACTTCTACATTTAAGTTTCAAGCTTTTGTACTTATTTTCAAACTCAGTCCTCCTATATACTTGTACCTTACATGTTAAGTATTACACAGGACTTGTGTGTGTCTGCACACTTCTAAATGTAACTTTCATTCTTTTATACATTTTTTTCAATCTCATTCCTCCTTATTCCTACACCTTACATGTTGAGTATTACATAGGACATGTGTTTGTGTGCACTTCTAAGTGTAACTTTCATTCATTTATACAGTTGTACATTGTTTTTGAACATAGTCCTCCTTTTTCCTACACCTTACATTTTGAGTATTACACAGGACATGTGTGTGTGCGCACTTCTTAATGTAGCTTTCATTCTTTTATACATTGTTGTTAAACTCAGTCCTCCTTATTCCCACACCTTACATGTTGAGTATTACATAGGACATGTGTGTTTGCACTTCTAAATGTAACTTTCATTCTTTTATACATTGTTGTCAAACTCAGTCCTCCTTATTCCTGCACCTTACATGTTGAATATTACACAGGACGTGTGTGTATCCACACTTCTAAATGCAACATTCATTATTTTGTACTTGTTCTTTTCAAACTCAGTCCTCCTTATTCCTGCACCTTACATGTTGAGTATTACATAGGACCTGCGTGTGTCTGCATACTTTTAAATGTAACTTCATTCTTTTATACATTGTTATCATACTCAGTCCTCCTTATTCCCACACCTTACATGTTGAGTATTACACAGGACTTGTGTGTGTCTGCATACTTCTAAATGTAACTTACATTATTTTAAACATTGTTTTCAAATTCAGTCCTCCTTATTCCTACACCTTACTTGTTGAGTATTACACGGGACATGTGTGTGTGAGGCCATGGAGAATGACTTATGTACGGCTTAGAGGCAATTCTGGTCCACCATCCGGCGTCTCAGGGGGAAAAGGCAGTATGCAATCAACACTATTTATAGTGGGGGTGGCGTGCTGTTGACCTCAACTCAGTATGTTGTCAGTCGGTGGGCGGAATACTTTGAAGACCTCCTCAATCCTACTGGCACGTCTCCCACGGAGTTTCTTAGGGCTCTGGATTTTGTAGGGTTGTGTTGGCTTACGCGACTCTGCAATATCGCGTGGACATCGAGGGCAGTTCTCTTGGATAGGCAGAATAAGGTGGTGGTTCCCCTATTCAAAAAGGGGAACCGTAGGGTGTGTTCCAACTATAGGGGATCACACTCTTAAGCCTCCCTGGTAAGGTATATTCAGGGGTTCTGGAGAGGAGGGTCCGTTGGATAGTCGAACCTCGGATTCAGGAGGAGCAATGTGGTTTTCGTCCTGGTCGTGGAACAGTGGACCAGCTCGACACCCTCAGCAGGATCCTGGAGGGTGCGTGAGAGTTTGCTGAACCAGTTTACATATGCTTTGTGGACTTGGAGAAGGCATTTGACCGCATCCCTCAGGGGTTTCTGTGGGGGTACTCCGGGATTATGGGGCACCTGGCCCTTTGATATGGACTGTTAGGTCCCTGTACGACTGGTGTCAGAGCTTGGTCCGCATTGCTGGCAGTAAGTCAGGCTCGTTTCCAGTGAGAGTTGGACTCCGCCAAGGTTGCCCTTTGTCACAGATTCTGTTCATAACTTTTATGGACAGAATTTCTAGGCACAGCCAAGGTGTTGAGGGGATCCGTTTTGGTGGCCTTAGAATCACTTATATTTTTTTACAGATGATGTGGTCCTATTGGCTTCATCAGGTCGTGATATACAGCTTTCATTGGAGTGGTTTGCAGCCGAGTGTGATACGGCCGGGATGAGGATCAGTTCCTCCAAATCCGAGGCCTTGGTCTTAAGCCGGAAAAGGGTAGCATGCCCTCTCCGGGTCGGGGAGGAGGTCCTGCCCCAAGTGGAGGAGTTAAAGTATCTCGGGGTCTTGTTCACGAATGAGGGAAAACTGGAGCGTGAGATCAATAGGTGGATAGGTGCAACGTCCGCAGTGAAGCGGGCGGTGTATCGGTCTGTCGTGGTGAAGAGAGAGCTGAGTCAAAAGGCAAAGCTCTCAATTTACCGATCGATCTACATTCCCACCCTCATCTATGGTCATGAGCTTTGGGTTGTGACCGAAAGAACGAGATCTTGGATACAAGCAGCTTAAATGAGTTTTCTCCGTAGGGTGTGTGGACTCTACCTTAGAGATAGGGTGAGAGGCTCAGTCATCTGGGAAAGACTCAGAGTAGAGCCGCTGCTTCTCCACATCGAGAGGAGCCAGTTGAGGTGGCTCGGGCATCTGGTTAGGATGCCTCCTGGATGCCTCCCTGGTGAGGTGTTCCGGGCATGTCCCACTGGAAGGAGACCCAGAGGAAGACCCAGGACATGCTGGAGGGATTATGTTTCTCAGCTGGCCTGGGAATGCCTTGGGATTCCCCCGGAGGAGCTGTTCCAAGTGGCTGGGGAGAGGGAAATCTGTGCTTCCTTACTTAGGCTGCTACCCCTGCGACATGTCCCCGGATAAGCGGAGGACAATGGATGGATGGATGGATGGATGGATGGATGGATGGATGGATGTGTATGTGTGCACTTCTAAATGTAACTTTCATTCTTTTATACATTGTTTTCAAATTCAGGTCATCCTTATTCCTACACCTTTCATGTTGAGTATTACACAGGACGTGTGTATCTGCATACTTCTAAATGTATCTTTCATTCTTTTGTATGTTATTTTCAAACTCAGTCCTCCTCATTCCTGCACCTTACATGTTGAGTATTACACATGACTTGTGTATGTCTGCATACTTCTAAATGTATCTTTCATTCTTTTACATGTTATTTTCAAACTCAATCCTCCTTAATCTTGCACCTTACATGTTGAGTATTACACAGGACATGTGGGTCTGCATACTTTTACATTTAAGTTTCAAGCTTTTGTACTTGTTATTTTCAAACTCCGTCCTCCTTATTCCTACATCTTACATGTTGAGTATTACACAGGACGTGTGTGTCTGCACACTTCTACATTTAAGTTTCAAGCTTTTGTACTTATTTTCAAACTCATTCCTCTATATGCCTGTACCTTACATGTTGAGTATTACACGGGACTTCTGTGTGTCTGCACACTTCTAAATGTAACTTTCATTATTTTATACATTTTTTTCAAACTCAGTCCTCCTTATTCCTACACCTTACATGTTGAGTATTACATAGGACTTGTGTGTGTCTGCACACTTCTAAATGTAACTTTCATTCTTTTATATTTTTTTTCAATCTCATTCCTCCTTATTCCTACACCTTACATGTTGAGTATTACATAGGACATGTGTTTGTGTGCACTTCTAAATGTAACTTTCATTCATTTATACAGTTGTACATTGTTTTTGAACATAGTCCTCCTTTTTCCTACACCTTACATTTTGAGTATTACACAGGACATGTGTGTGTGCGCACTTCTTAATGTAACTTTCATTCTTTTATACATTGTTGTTAAACTCAGTCCTCCTTATTCCCACACCTTACATGTTGAGTATTACATAGGACATGTGTGTTTGCACTTCTAAATGTAACTTTCATTCTTTTATACATTGTTGTCAAACTCAGACCTCCTTATTCCTGCACCTTACATGTTGAATATTACACAGGACGTGTGTGTATGCACACTTCTAAATGCAACATTCATTCTTTTGTACTTGTTCTTTTCAAACTCAGTCCTCCTTATTCCTGCACCTTACATGTTGAGTATTACATAGGACATGCGTGTTTCTGCATACTTTTAAATGTAACTTTATTCTTTTATACATTGTTATCATACTCAGTCCTCCTTATTCCCACACCTTACATGTTGAGTATTACACAGGACTTGTGTGTGTCTGCATACTTCTAAATGTAACTTACATTATTTTAAACATTGTTTTCAAATTCAGTCCTCCTTATTCCTACACCTTACTTGTTGAGTATTACACGGGACATGTGTGTGTGAGGCCATGGAGAATGACTTCTGTACGGCTTAGAGGCAATTATGGTCCACCATCCGGCGTCTCAGGGGGGAAGGCAGTATGCAATCAACACTATTTATAGTGGGGGTGGCGTGCTATTGACCTCAACTCAGGATGTTGTCAGTCGGTGGGCGGAATACTTTGAAGACCTCCTCAATCCTACTGGCACATCTCCCACGGAGTTCCTTAGGGCTCTGGATTTTGTAGGGTTGTGTTGGCTTACGCGACGTTGCAATATCGCGTGGACATCGAGGGCAGTTCTCTTGGATTGGCAGAATAGGGTGGTTGTTCCCCTATTCAAAAATGGGGACCGTAGGGTGTGTTCCAACTATAGGGGATCACACTCTTAAGCCTCCCTGGTAAGGTATATTCAGGGGTTCTGGAGAGGAGGGTATGTTGGATAGTCGAACCTCGGATTCAGGAGGAGCAATGTGGTTTTCGTCCTGGTCGTGGAACAGTGGACCAGCTCGACACCCTCAGCAGGATCCTGGAGGGTGCGTGGGAGTTTGCTGAACCAGTTTACATATGCTTTGTGGACTTGGAGAAGGCATTTGACCGCGTCCCTCAGGGGTTTCTGTGGGGGGTACTCCGGGATTATGGGGCACCTGGCCCTTTGATATGGACTGTTAGGTCCCTGTACGACTGGTGTCAGAGCTTGGTCCGCATTGCTGGCAGTAAGTCAGGCTCGTTTCCAGTGAGAGTTGGACTCCGCCAAGGTTGCCCTTTGTCACAGATTCTGTTCATAACTTTTATGGACAGAATTTCTAGGCGCAGCCAAGGTGTTGAGGGGATCCGTTTTGGTGGCCTTAGAATCACTTATATGTTTTTTACAGATGATGTGGTCCTATTGGCTTCATCAGGTCGTGATATACAGCTTTCATTGGAGTGGTTTGCAGCCTAGTGTGATACGGCCGGGATGAGGATCAGTTCCTCCAAATCCGAGGCCTTGGTCTTGAGCCGGAAAAGCGTAGCATGCCCTCTCCGGGTCGGGGAGGAGGTCCTGTCCCAAGTGGAGGAGTTCAAGTATCTCGGGTTCTTGTTCACGAATGAGGGAAAACTGGAGCGTGAGATCAATAGGTGGATAGGTGCAACGTCCGCAGTGAAGCGGGCGGTGTATCGGTCTGTCGTGGTGAAGAGAGAGCTGAGTCAAAAGGCAAAGCTCTCAATTTACCGATCGATCTACATTCCCACCCTCATCTATGGTCATGAGCTTTGGGTTGTGACCGAAAGAACGAGATCTTGGATACAAGCAGCTTAAATGAGTTTTCTCCGTAGGGTGTGTGGACTCTAACTTAGAGATAGGGTGAGAGGCTCAGTCATCTGGGAAAGACTCAGAGTAGAGCCGTTGCTTCTCCACATCGAGAGGAGCCAGTTGAGGTGGCTCGGGCATCTGGTTAGGATACCTCCTGGACGCCTCCCTGGTGAGGTGTTCCGGGCATGTCCCACTGGAAGGAGACCCAGAGGAAGACCCAGGACATGCTGGAGGGATTATGTTTCTCGGCTGGCCTGGGAATGCCTTGGGATTCCCCCGGAGGAGCTGTTCCAAGTGGCTGGGGAAAGGGAAATCTAGGCTTCCTTACTTAGGCTGCTACCCCTGCGGCACGTCACCGGATAAGCGGGGATGGATGGATGGATGGATGGATGGATGGATGGATGGATGGATGGATGTGTATGTGTGCACTTCTAAATGTAACTTTCATTCTTTTATACATTGTTTTCAAATTCAGGTCATCCTTATTCCTACACCTTACATGTTGAGTATTACACAGGACGTGTGTATCTGCATACTTCTAAATGTATCTTTCATTCTTTTGTATGTTATTTTCAAACTCAGTCCTCCTCATTCCTGCACCTTACATGTTGAGTATTACACATGACGTGTGTATCTGCATACTTCTAAATGTATCTTTCATTCTTTTGTATGTTATTTTTAAACTCAGTCCTCCTTATTCCTGCACCTTACATGTTGAGTATTACACAGGACTTGTGTATGTCTGCATATTTCTAAATGTATCTTTCATTCTTTTACATGTTATTTTCAAACTCAATCCTCCATAATCTTGCACCTTACATGTTGAGTATTACACAGGACATGTGGGCCTGCTTACTTTTACATTTAAGTTTCAAGCTTTTGTACTTGTTATTTTCAAACTCCGTCCTCCTTATTCCTACATCTTACATGTTGAGTACAGGTAGTCCCTGACTTACGAGCGCTCTGACCTAAGAGCATCCGGACTTACGAGCTGGCAAATTTTTGGAAAAAACTCAAAAAATACTGAGTTTTTCTGTTTTTTCACCACAGTTCGTTAGCTAAACATGTGGACACACGTTTCCGATCATTTTTATGCACTCATAAGCAGTTTTTCGATGAAAAACGAGTGTTTGTAGTCGCGCTAGCAAAACCGTTCCAACTTACGAGCGAAATTCCGGACTTACGAGACACGTGGCGGCCGTTCCAAGTTACGAATTTTCGCTTTACGAGCGCCTCGGAGGAACGGAACTCGCTCGTAAGTCGGGGACTACCTGTATTACACGGGACTTCTGTGTGTCTGCACACTTCTAAATGTAACTTTCATTATTTTATACTTTTTTCAAACTCAGTCCTCCTTATTCCTACACCTTACATGTTGAGTATTACATAGGACATGTGTGTGTGTGCATTTCTAAATGAAACTTTCATTCTTTTATACAGCTGTACATTGTTTTCGAGCTCAGTCCCCCTTATTCCTACACCTTACATGTTGAGTATTACACAGGACATGTGTGTGTGCACTTCTAAATGTAACTTTCATTCTTTTATACATTGTTGTCAAACTCAGTCCTCCTTATTCCCACACCTTACATGTTGAGTATTACATAGGACATATGTGTGTGCGCACTTCTAAATGTAACTTTCATTCTTTTATACATTGTTGTCAAACTCAGTCCTCCTTATTCCTGCACCTTACATGTTGAGTATTACATAGGACATGTGTGTGTGCATACTTTTAAATGTAACTTTCATTCTTTTATACATTATTATCATACTCAGTCCTCCTTATTCCCACACCTTACATGTTGAGTATTACACAGGACTTGTGTGTGCGAGGCCATGGAGAATCACTTCTGTACGGCTTCGAGACAATTCTGGTCCACCATCCGACGTCTCAAGGGGGGGAAGGCAGTACGCAATCAACACTATTTATGATGGGGGTGGCGTGCTGTTGACTTCAACTCAGGATGTTGTCAGTCGGTGGGCGGAATACTTTGAAGACCTCCCTAATCCTACTGGCACGTCTCCCACGGAGTTCCTTAGGGCTCTGGATGTTGTAGGTTTGTGTTGGCTTACGCGACTCTGCAGTATCGCGTGGACATCGAGGGTCGTTCTCTTAGATTGTCAGACTAGGGTGGTGGTCCCCCTATTCAAAAGGTGGGACCGTAGGGTGTGTTCCAACTATAGGGGGATCACACTCTTAAGCCTCCCTGGTAAGGTATATTCAGGGGTTCTGGAGAGGAGGGTCCGTCGGATAGTCGAACCTCAGATTCAGGAGGAGCACTGTGGTTTTCGTCCTATCGTGGAACAGTGGACCAACTCAGCACCCTCAGCAGGATCCTGGAGGGTGCGTGGGAGTTTGCCGAACCAGTTTACATATGCTTTGTGGACTTGGAGAAGGCATTTGACCGCGTCCCTCGGGGGGTTCTGTGGGAGGTTCTGTGGGGGGTACTCCGGGAGTATGGGGTACCTGGCCCTTTGATATGGGCTGTTAGGTCCCTGTACGACTGGTGTCAGAGCTTGGTCTGCATTTCCGGCAGTAAGTCAGGCTCGTTTCCAGTGAGAGTTGGACTCCACCAAGGTTGCCCTTTGTCACCGATTCTGTTCATAACTTTTATGGACAGAATTTCTAGGTGCAACCAAGGTGTTGAGGGGATCCATTTTGGTGGCCTTAGAATCACTTATCTGTTTTTTGCAGATGATGTGGTCCTATTTGCTTCATCAGGTCGTGATCTACAGCTTTCACTGGAGCGGTTTGCACCTATCCACCTATCGATCTCACGCTCCAGTTTTCCCTCATTCGTGAACAAGACCCAGAGATACTTGAACTCCTCAACTTGGGGCAGGACCTCCTCCCCGACCCGGAGAGGGCATGCTAACCTTTTCCAGCTCAAGACCAAGGCCTCGGATTTGGATGAACTGATCCTCATCCCGGCCGTATCACACTCGGGTGCAACATCCGCAGTGAAGCGGGTGCTGTACTGGTCTGTCGTGGTGAAGAGAGAGCTGAGTCAAAAGGCAAAGCTCTCAATTTACCGATTGATCTACGTTCCCACCCTCATCTATGGTCATGAGCTTTGGGTTGTGACGAAAGAACGAGATCTTGGATACAAGCGGCTGAAATTAGTTTTCTCCGTAGGGTGTCTTGACTCTCCCTTAGAGATAGGGTGAGAAGCTCAGTCATCCGGGAGGGACTCAGAGTAGAGCCACTGCTTCTCCACCTTGAGAGGAGCCAGTTGAGGTGGCTCGGGCATCTGGTTAGGATGCCTCCTGGACGCCTCTCTGGTGAGGTGTTCCGGGCATGTCCCACCATGAGGAGACCCAGAGGAAGACCCAGAGCATGCTGGAGGGACTATGTTTCTCGGCTGGCCTGGGAACGCCTTGGGATTCCCCCAGAGGAACTTTTCCAAGTGGCTGGGGAGAGGGAAGTCTGGACTTCCTTACTTAGGCTGCTACCCCCGCGACCCAACCCCGGATAAGCGGAAGACAATGGATGGATGGATGGATGGATGTGTATGTGTGCACTTCTAAATGTAACTTTCATTCTTTCATACATTGTCTTCAAATTCAGTCCTCCTTATTCCTACACCTTACATGTTAAGTATTACACGGGACATTTGTGTGTGTGTGCACTTCTAAATGTAACTTTCATTCTTTTATACATTGTTTTCAAATTCATTCCTCCTTATTCCTATACCTTACATGTTGAGTATTACACAGGACATGTATGTGTGTGTGCACTTCTAAGAGTAACTTTCATTCTTTTATACATTGTTTTCAAACTCAGTCCTCCTTATTCTTACACCTTACATGTTGAGTATTACATAGGACATGTGTGTACACACTTCTAAATGTAACTTTCATTCTTTTATACACTGTTTTCAAACTCAGTCCTCCTTATTCCTGCACCTTACATGTTGAGTATTACACAGGACTTGTGTGTGTCTGCACACTACTAAATGTAACTTTCATTCTTTTGTACAGGTTATTTTCAAACTCAGTCCTCCTTATACCTGTACCTTACATGTTGAGTATTACACAGGACTTCTGTGTGTCTGCACATTTCAAAATGTAACTTTCATTCTTTTATACATTGTTTTCAAACTCAGTCCTCCTTATTCCTACACCTTACATGTTGAGTATTACACAGGATGTGTGTGTCTACACACTTCTAAATGTAACTTTCATTCTTTTGAGTCAGAGTCAGAGTCAGAGAGTCTTTATTGTCATTTGCACCGCATGTGGTACATGAGATGAAAACGAGATTATGTACACGAGGTCCCAGTTACATCCAACAACAAATGAAAGAGAAAAACAGTAATAACATCGAGAACTAACTAAGAAAAACATCAACTAGTAATACACTAAGCCTAATATAGTGGGAATAAACAGCAGCACGAACATGAGTTTGTATGAGCAGATGGTCACAGATGGTCACAGATGAACACAGCAACAAGAAAACATATCAGCATCACCATGATGTGATATTTTGCAGTGTTTATTTTAATTTTATTTTTATTTATTCATGAGTCTAACAGCCTCAGGGTAGAAGCTGTTCCTCAGTCTAGTGGTTCTACACTTGATGCTCCTCAACCTCCGTCCTGAGGGGAGTGGGGCAAAGAGTGAGTGTGCTGGATGAGTGAGGTCTTTCATGATACAGGTGGCTCTTTTCCTGCATCTAGAGGTGTAAATGTCTGTGATGGTGGGGAGACTGACTCCAACAGACTTCTGTGCAGCCTTCACCACTCTCTGCAGAGCTTTTCTTTCTTCAACTGTGCAGCCTCCATGCCACACGTTGATGCTGGAGCACAGGATGCTCTCCACTGCACACCTGTAGAACGAGGTGAGAACTGGGCTGCTCAGGCCGGCTCGTCTCAGCCGTCTGAGGAAGTAGAGTCTCTGATGACCTTTCTTGATCAGGCTGGTGGTGTTGTTGCTCCAGCTGAGGTTATCATTCAAGTGTACACCCAGGTATTTGTAGCTGGAGACCACTTCCACTGCAGACCCACCTATTATCAGTGGGGCATGGGTGTGTTTGTTCCTTCTGAAGTCCACAATCATCTCCTTTGTCTTCTTCACATTCATGTGAAGATTGTTCTCTTTGCACCAGCTCTCCAGATGTTCCACCTCCTGTCTGTAGCTGGACTCATCATTGTTTGTGATGCATCCCACCACCGCTGTATCATCTGCAAACTTAACAATATGACAGCCTGGAAGTGTGGCTGTACAATCATATGTGAGCAGAGTGAACAGAAGGGGGCTCAGCACACATCCTTGAGGAGAGCCAGTGCTGAGGGTTATGGTGGAGGAGGAGAAGTTGTGGATCTTCACGGACTGTGGTCTGTCTGTTAAGAAGTCTAGTATCCAGTTACAAATAGAGGGGCTTAGTCCAAGTGTAGATAGTTTGTCTATCAGAGTTTGGGGGATCATGGTGTTGAAGGCAGATGTGAAGTCCACAAAGAGCAGACGCACGTATGAGTCCTTCTGATCCAGGTGGGTGAGAGCAGTGTGGACCACGGAAGAAATGGCGTCCTCTGTTGATCGGTTCTCACGGTATGCGTATTGATGAGGGTCCTCATTGATGTTGACGGTTGCCTTGATGTGGGACATGACCAGTTTCTCAAAACATTTAGCGACTATCGGGGTGAGGGCCACCGGTCTATAGTCATTCAGACCAGTCACTGTGGAGCTCTTTGGGACTGGGATGATGGTCGCGGTCTTCAGGCAGGTGGGAACTGACTCCAGTGCAAGTGAGGTGGTGAAGATGTCAGCCAGCACCTCACAGAGCTGGTCCGCACATTCCTTCAGAACTTTCCCTGGGATGTTGTCTGGTCCGGTTGCTTTATGAGGATTAATCTTTCTGAGACTGCCTCTCACTTCTGCTGCGGACACCCTGAGATGCTCTTCATCTGGTGATGAGGTGAGTCTGGTGCTAGCAGGTCTGTTTGGATCATCAAAACGTGCATAAAACTTATTGAGGGCATCAGGCAGAGATGGGTCCCTGGGGCATTGTTTGTTTTTGCCTTTGTAGTCTGTTATGCATTTAATACCCTTCCACATGCTCCGTGGGTCTTGTGAGGTGAACTGTCCCTCGATCCTCTGTGCATACGTGGCCTTGGCCTTCTTAATGCCATCCTTCAGTTTTGTGCATGGTATTTCAAAACTCAGTCCTCCTTATTCCTGCACCTTACATGTTTAGTATTACACAGGACATGTGCATCTGTTCACTTTTAAATGTAAGTTCTAAGCTTTTGTACTTGTTATTTGAAAAGTTCAGTCCTCCTTATTTCTGCACCTTACATGTTTTACACAGGACATTTGTTTCTAATCACTCCATAATATATCAAATATTAGTTAAAAGTTAAAAATATATGGTCAGTATCAATCTATTTACATGTGACAGATTCTAACATTTTTAATAGTATTGTTCAAGGTGAATTAGTGTATTTGATTGTCTCTGCAATATCAGTCAGAGTCAGAGTCAGAGAGTCTTTATTGTCATTTGTACCGCATGTGGTACATGTGATGAAAACGAGATTATGTACACGGGGTCCCAATAAGATCCAACAACAAATGCAAGAGAAAATAAAACAGTAATAACATCTAGAATTAACTAAGAAAAACATCAACTAGTAATACACTAAGCCTAATATAGTGGAAATAAACAGCAGCACGAACATGAGTTTGTATGAGCAGATGGTCACAGATGAACACAGATGAACACAGCAACAAGAAAACAGATCAGCATCAGCATGATGTGATATTTTGCAGTGTTTATTTTTTATTTTATTTTTATTTATTCATTTTTATTTATTCATTCACACAATATCTGCTTTTTTAGGCACAATGCTCATTAATTATATTTTTGATTATATTGAAACTCTGTATACTACAAATACCCTTCAGAATTGTTTTCAAATTTGGTAGAATGACTTGTGACAGTATTGTTACATTTCTAAATACCTTGTTCTAAATACCTTGTTTCTCTATGGCTGGTCAGACTAACTATAATTGTAAATAATTTATCCCCCTTGAAAGTGCTGGTAGCTGACCACACCCTGACCTAAAGGTATACATAATAAACAAAGTAGAATAACAAAAAAAAGGCTTTCAATACAGAAACAACTGGACTATATTTGTAACAGAAGACGTTTCGGTTCTCATCCAAGGAGCTTTCTCAATTCAAAGAGAAGAGTTGGAAGTAATGATTTAAAGGCTGGGAGAGCCTAAACTCCTATGAGGGAACAGCGCCAAGCCATTGGTTCTGATATGTGGATGACACGTGGGTCCAAATCCAAACCAAGGAAGTGGAAGCGTTCACCAGACACATTAACACAGTCGACAACAACATCAAGTTCACCAGAGAGGATGCAAACAACAACAAGCTACCTTTTTTGGACTGTTTGGTTCACATGGAAAGAGAGGACAGCATCAACATTGAAGTTTACAGAAAACCAACCCACACAGACCAGTATCTTCTGTTTGACTCTCACCATCCACTGGAACACAAACTTTCTATCATCAGAACTTTATTTTTTTGTTTTTTTTTTTTTTTTTCCATTTATAGATGGCCTCCCTTCACACCTTATAGCCATCCTCTCACTCCAATATTTTTTTTTATTATTATTTATTTTTTTTATTTTTTTTTTTTTTTTTTTTAATAGAGAAAGAAAGAAAAGAGAAAGTGAGACAACAAAACAAAACAAAACAACAAAACAACAATTGTCCACAGAAAGAGCACAAGGCAAACACACCAAACCTCCGTCCACAATCCTGCAAAGCACATGACAGAACACAACAACGAAACATACAAGCATAAAGACTGATAATATTCATGACCTTGCAAATATTTCTATAAATACACATACCCATACCTACAAATATATATACAATATACATACATATATATTTATATTCATTTATATACCCATCTACATACATCTACTATACATCCCTGCATCCATTTGTGTGTGGTTGTGAGCATGCATAAGTGAATGAGGTTCCTCCAATAGAACATTTAGTAGCGACTGTGAAGCATCAGAGACCCGTCCCCCCAAAGCCCGAGACAGACGAAGGGGCGATCAAAGCCCAAGACCCCAGGAAGGACCCCGAGCCCAGAGTCCCCAGGACCACCCGAACAGGACGAGCCACTCGTCCACTCCCCAGATCCGACCAAGTGGAAGAACCGGACGAACCCCACCAGGGACCACACACAATGACCCCCCGGGGTCAACAGCGACAATACACAGGCCCCCGCCGGAGCCCGCTGCACCGACGTAGCCCCAGGGCCGGTCACCGAGGCTCGGGCACCGGGGACGCCCATCCCTCAGGTCCAGACCTGACAGGACCAGAGGACCCGAGCCCCACCAGGCAGCCACCAGGCCGAGCTGACAAACGCCCAAGCGCCCAGCCCCAGATAGTGAGGGCCCCAAGCACGCCCGTAGGCAGAGGAACACCCACCAGGGGGCCACGTGGCAGGAGCGCGACACTGGGTAGCCTCAGAAGTATCAGAGAGGGGGCAGTCCAAGTCCCAGCCTGACACTTAAACATTCATACACAGACACACTCATTCAGACCCACCCTCATCCTCACCCTCAGTCACAGAAAGACAAACAATAACGACACGCTCCATTCATAATCCCGATGCACACTCTATACCCCCTAGGTCCAAGACATGTACCTGCTCCCTACTTGGGGCAGCCCACATCCAAACCCAGGAGGTAGACCCATTCATTCTGGGGTGGAGAGCAGCAGACGTCCAAGATCCGGCCCACCCCGCGCCCTGCCGACAGGACAGGACAGGACACCCGAGCCCAAGCAGCCCCAGAGGGAGCGCACTGCCAGCCCCGCCCACGGCGAACCCGCAGGCCCCGAACCCCCCCACACCCCAGCACAACCCCTGACGGCCCACCCCCAGAATGTCCGCAAGGCAACCAGGGGGGTAAGAGAAAAATAAATAAATAATATATAAATAAATACATAATAAATAAAATTGAAATTAACAAATCAAGACCCCGACACACACACCCCCGTCCCCAAATGTACTGTTGGTGAGTGTTGTTGTAAAGTGTATTTAAAAAGGAAAGAGAAGGAGCAAAGGCTGGCATTATACCAGTTTCCCCTCCACTCCAACTCTAACCCAGGCCCTAATTGTCTAGATGCATAATGTTGAGTGAGCATAGGCATGGGGGCGAGATTGATGTCATCCCGCCACCCATAGCCATAGTGCTCACTCCATTCCCTATATGTGACTTTTATGAAGATGTTTATGAATGAATGTCTAAAGTGTATATAAAATTGAGTCCCAGGTGCTCTTAACAACAGAGATGTAAAACCATTGCAGCACACCCGAGACCCAAATTCCCTACATGTATTAATTTAAGATGAAGAGGGCGGAGGTGCGTGTTGAGGGATGGGGAGAAAAATAACTGCAGGAACAGTGCTCCCACAGCGAGTCAGCTCCCCCGCTGACCCTGCTTACCCCCCAGCTCGCCAAGGTCCACCCAAGGAGCGAGGTAAAGGAAACACCTCTCCGACCGCCAGGACATTGAGCCAAGACCAGAGAGGGACACGGCCCCGAGGGCCGCCAACAGCAGAACCAACAGCCCACACCCGCCAGGGCCGCCACGACCCCTGCGAACCGCAGTCAGCCCGCCGTCCAAGAGGACACAAAATCCCACATGGACGACACGGCCAAGAGCGCCCGCCCAACCGTCGACAGAGCCAGGAAGCATCAAGAACAGGCCCCAACCGGGGCCCGCACACCGGCCAAGTATAGTCCAAGACCATCATCCAGGACATCCACTTAATCCCCACCCCAGAAGAAATACTATACCCACCCTTCATATTAACAACTTTCAAAACACATAACACATTAGACACCCAGGCTGGGTTTGCCCGCTCCCTCCCATTGGCCACCAGTCACGCCCCCAGACACCCACCCCCCAGCATATGAACCCCAACCCACCAGCGAGCCGAGAGCCCCCGGCCAGAGCTGGGCACCAGAGCGCCAGCCAGCCCATAGCCCGGCGACCCGCCGGCTAGAGCCCAAGACCCCCGACCCCCACCAGGCCCAAGCCCGGGGACGACGCGCCCCCAGAGTCCCAAGCCCCCGGCACCCACCCCGAAACCACCCCAGCACAGCCGGGTCACCGACCGGCGACCCATGACCGCCGCCACCGACCACCCGAGGGCCCGCATGCCGCCCCCAGTAGATGTCCCCCAGAACCCCCCCCGGTCCTCCCCAGGTCGAAGACGAGGTCCTCCCCGCCCAAGCAGCCCTAACCCCCCGGCGCCCCAAACCCCAACCTCCCCCCCCTCCAGTCCCAATGCCCCACAAGGCCACATCCCAGACCCCCCACCCTCACTACGTAACGGAGCCGATCAAAGAATGCCAAATAGGTTGATCCAATGTGTCGGCAGATGCTGTTTCAAGACTAATATGATCTAACAGAAGATTTTTATACTGATTAACGCTAAGATTATTTTTATTTTTCCAATTTACGAGTATGGTTTTCTTTGCGATGCATAAGGCAGTGAAAAGCATATAGGATGTATTTTTTTCTAGTATAACATCTTCAAAGATACCCAATAAGCAAACAGATGGAGAGAGTGGGATATTAATTTTCAAACATTTAGACAAGTCTTCACATACCTGTACCCAGAACCTCTGAACGGGTGGACAGAACCAGAGCGCGTGAATATAATCATCAGGTGTATTACTTATGCACTGTGAGCACTTGTTAGATGGTATAAAGCCCATCTTAAACATTCGCTCCCCTGTATAATGTACTCTATAGAGAACCTTATATTGTATTAATTGTAAATTGGAGATTCTAGTCAATTTAAAAGTATTTGAACATACTTGAGACCAAATTTTTTGTTCAAAGTTGATTGATAAATCTGACTCCCATTTTTCAACAGGTAGTGCTATCGAGTCATCGATTCTAGACAATTTTTTGTATATTTTAGATAATAATTTGGGTGGTTGAAAATTAATAAACTCTAACACACATGTTGGTGTTTCCAACAATGTTTTATTAAGCTTAAATTTCTTTTTTACAATTGACTTAATTTGTTGGTATTGTAGGAAATATTTGTTATCAATGTCATATTGTATTATTAATTTATTAAATGGAATAAAGTCTATACCCTCAAATATGTGTTCTAGACATTCAATACCTTTCATTCTCCAACCTGGGAAATTTAACATATTATTTTCTTGTTGAATGTCAGGATTGTTCCAGAGAGGTGTATGTCTACATGGGAGTAGTGAAGACTTTGTCATTTTCAGATACTCCCACCATGCTGTCAGAGATGATCTAATATTATGGAACACTGGGACGCCATGTCATCCAGACCAGAGAGGACAAGGATAGCCCAAGTTGTTATCAACGCTCCGTTCAGAAGCCTGCATCACTGATGGTATGGGGTTGCATGAGCGCTTGTGGCATGGGCAGCTTGCATGTCTGGAAAGGCACCATTAATGCAGAGAACTATGTTCAGGTTCTAGAACAACATATGCTCCCATCTAGACGTCATCTCTTTCAGGGAAGACCCTGCATTTTTCAACAAGATAATGCCAGACCACATTCTGCAGCAATCACAACATCATGGCTACGTAGGAGAAGGATCCGGTACTGAAATGTCCAGCCTGCAGTCCAGATCTTTCACCTATAGAGAACATTTGGTGCATCATAAAGAGGAAGGTGCAACAAAGAAGGCCCAAGACGATTGAACAGTTAGAGGCCTGTATTAGACATGAATGTAGAGCATTCCTATTTCTAAACTTGAGAAACTGGTCTCCTCTGTCCCCAGACGTCTGTTGAGTGTTGTAAGAAGAAGGGGGGATGCCACACAGTGGTAAAAATGGACTTGTCCCAACTTTTTTGGGATTTGTTGACGCCATGAAATTTTGAAACAACATATTTTTCCTTAAAATGATACATTCTCTCAGTTTAAACTTTTGATCTGTGATTTGTGTTCTATTCTGAATAAAATATTAGATGTTGGCACCTCCACATCATTGCATTCAGTTTTTATTCACAATTTGTTTAGTGTCCCAACTTTTTTGGAATCCGGTTTGTA
>JBBPBX010020186.1:0-43637 GCA_038048925.1 Garcialebias charrua | reverse complement strand
TATATATATATCCTATATACAGGATATATCCTTTTTTCTTCTTTTTTCTTCATTATAGATGGCCTCCCTTCTCACCTTACAGCCATCCTCTCACACCAATATTTTTTTCTTTTTTTAATAGAGAGAAAGGAAAGATAGAAAGAAAGACAACAAAACACAATAATTATCCACAAAAAGATCACAAGGCAAACACACCCAACCTCCGTCCGCAATCCTGCAAAGCACATGACAGAACACAGCAACAAAACACACATGCATAAAGGCTAATAATATTCATGACCTTGCAGTAGGTTTCCATAAATAAACATACCCATACCTACAAATATAAATACAGTATACCTACATATACATTCATATCACATATCCATCTATATATCTGCATATGATATCTACATATACATCCTTGCATCTGTTTGTGTGTGGCTATGAGCATGCATAAGTGAATAAGGTTCCTCCAATAGAACATTCAGCAGCGACCATGAAACATCAGAGATCCGCCCCTCCCCCAAGGCCCGAGGCAGACGAAGGGGCAATCAAAGCCTAAGACCCTAAGAAGGACCCCAAGCCCAGAGTCCCTAGGGTCACCCGAACAGGACAAGCCACTCACCCACTCCCCAGATCTGACCAAGGGGGAGGACTGGACGAGCCCCACCAGCGACTACACACAGTGACCCCCGCGGGACCTACAGCGATAAACCCACCGGCCCCCTCCGGAGCCCGCCGCACCGACGTAGCCCGAGGCCCGGTTACCGAGGCCCGGGCACCGGGGACGCCCACCCCTTAGGCCCAGACCCGATAGGACCAGAGGACCCGAGCTCCACCAGGTAGCCACCAGGCCGAGCCGACCCACGCCCAAGCGCCCAACCCCAGAATGTGACAGCAAGGGCCCCCAACACACCCGCGGGCAAAGGGACACCCACCCGGGGGCCACTGTGACAGGAGCGCAACACCAAGTAGCCTCAGATGTAACAGAGAGGGGGCAGTCCAAATCCCAGCCTGACAATTAGACATTCATACACAGACACACTCACTCAGACCCACCCTCATCCTCACTCACACATAGACAAACAATAACGACACGTTCCATTCATAATCCCGATGCACACTCTATATCCTCTAGGTCCAAGACATGTACCTGCCCCCTACATGGGGCAGCCCACACCCAAGCCCAGGAGGTAGGCCCATTTATTCTGGGCTGGAGAGTAGCCGACATCCAAGATCCGGCCCAACCACCGCCCTGCCGACAGGATAGGACACCCGAGCCCAAGCAGCCCCAGGGAGAGCGCAATGCCAGCCCCACCCACGGCGAACCCCCAGGCCCGAACCCTCCCATAGTCTAGGACAACCCCCGACGGCCCACCTCCAGAATGCCCGCCAGGCAACCAGGGGTGAGAGAGAGAAAAAATTAACAAATCTAGACCCCGACATACACACCCCCGTCCCCAAATGTGCTGTTGGTGTGTGTTGCTGTAAAGTGCATTTAAAAAGGGAAAAGAAGGAGCAAAGGCTGGCATAATGCCAGTTTCCCCTCCACTCCAACTCTAACCCAGGCCCTTATTGTCTAAATGCATAATTGTGAGTGAGGATAGGCACGGGGGACGAGACCAGTGACTGGTGAAAGTGGGCAACCTGGACTTAGTCATTACAAACTCTCTAACTGTGCATCATCTCTCTGCATATGACATGTGTGTATCCGATCACAAAGTCATCTATATGGAGCTTCCTTTCCTGAACAGTGCCATCAAACCAAAGTGACAGATTTCTTTTAGAAATCTGAAAAATATCAACCCTGAACTTCTAGCAGCTGATCTTAAGGTCCTCGTTCCTGTCTCCATTCCAGCTTCCCTCAATGCAGTGGACTTCTACAACATCAGCCTCTCCAGCATCTTAGACCAACATGCTCCTGTCAGAGAGAGGACAGTTGCTCCCTGGTTTACCCCAGAGCTGAGGAAAATGAAGACAGCTGGTCGAGTGCTTGAGAGACGCTTTTTGGCTTCTGGTCTGCTAGTTCACAAGCTAGCTTATATAGAGCTGGTGCCTCTCTGTAAACAGAAGCTTGAAGATATTTGATTATTTGTCCTGACGCACGCTGTTGGTGAACTATATAATATTTTTAACCAGTTAATGAAGTAATTCCCAAATCCAAATGTATTTAAGGTAGCAAATAAGAAATTCCAATTTACTCTATTGAATGTTTTTTCAGCATCTAAAGAAAAAATAGCTGTTTCAATATTTTTAAAATACAAATACTCTATTACATTATATAATCTGCATGTATTTATGTTTGAGTGTCTTCCTTTTATGAATCCGGTTTGGTCTGGATGTTGTAGTAAATAATGTGGGGATAAGGTATTTAAACACTTACTGGGCCACCATTATTGTAGAGATATAGGACTTACTGGTCAGTTTACTGACTTCCCTATATTTTTAGATACGCAGGTCTGAGCAGACTTTATCTGCACAAACTTGCCACCAATTCGCGAGTTCATCCTTTTTCCGGTATTAAATTGCTTTTACTGTAATTAGGAAAAATGTAATTTCACGAGAGACTTCAACTTATGTTGGTCTACCAGAAAATAGACCTTTTATTGAAACTATCACAAAAATTACATTAAACATTTGTATCGATATTAGCTCTGATTTAATAACTACGTTGACAAGAATTCAAATTAAAACAAACAGACAGTTAGGAACTTTAACTGTTGGCACATTACTTACAGTTTACATTTAGAAATAAACATAAGGAGGAGTTTAGGAGGAAGAAGAAAGGAAATGGTTGAATCTTATCTTGAGATGTAAACCAGAGTGGCTCATCCTCTGTTTGGTTTCGGCTGGACATCCGTACCGTGATGAAACGATGTTTACCTTTGTGAAGATTTTCTTATCTCGACTCCAGTAAATTAGTCAAGCCAGACGCGCATGCCTTGCTGCGTTTTACAGGCGACAAATCTCATCTTGCCACGGTCTCGTGAGGTCTGCAGAAGCCTCCCAGAGTAATGTTATCAGCTCCGGTTTGGTTTCAAGATAACTTCCAGGAAAAGTGTTCACAGCTTGGAGCAGTGACCCTCAGATGGCTAACAGCTGACGTGCTGTTTAAGCCTCGCTGAAGACGTGGGCCTTTGACTCAATGGCCGGACGTACATCAGCTTGGAGAAAGACGTCTATGCATCTTTCATTCTCCCAGAGAACTCACTGTTGTAGAGTTAGTGGTTCCCTTGCACTCTAAGAAAGATGCAGGAAATGGACCGTTATATGGGAGACGGGGTCTGACCCACCTCCTTAATAACTATTGGCTGGTTTAACAAAACAACGGATGGAGTTTTCATCCGATAGGCAGAACTGTCTCTGACGGACAACAGGAAAACTGTTTACATAAACAGCCAGATGGACTAGCCTGTTGAGTCTAGCTTGAAGACAAAACAGAGAAGGAAGTGAACAGCTTACCCTGACTCATGTCCTAGATTTCAGAGCACACTTGTATTGTAGAAATAAACCAGCAGAAGGGTCAAACTCATGCAAGTAACAGATCATCATTAAAATGACAAAATATACTGTAGATCAATTCTGAATTAACACACATTAAAGAGAAAGTTCAATCTGATTAATTAGTGTCCATTAATTCAAAATAATTGTAACAAATATAAGTGTCCACTCGTCTCCTTGAGGGCTTCAAGAAGGTGTAACACTTAGAGTTTCAAAGAGATGCAGAGAGGTGTACTTGAAGGTCAAGCCTACAATATCAGAGATGAGGTGTATCACTACAGTCCCCTTTTTGGAAGTCATCGCCTGTCCTTGGAGATGAGTTCCAACACGAAAGGATACCACCGAATGTCTCTGACCTCTATGTAATCCAGCAAGTGGAAAAAAAAAGTCAAAAAAAAGTTCAAAATTATACTCCCATAATGTTTTTGGAAATTCCATACTGTTCGTAGGTAATCCCATTGCGGTAAGCTTTCAATCCTTTGGAAAACATAGTCTGTTAACCCATGGAAAACTGAGTCTGTGATCCCTTGGAAAACAAAGTCTTATAATCCACAACGGTAAATCCACAACGATGGGGGTTATTGATTTCATCAGCAAGAATGGTTTTTAATCAGCATGTAGAGGGGATCCCTCGATTGAAGCAGAGGAGGCGGCCTTGGATGAAGGTTGAAGACCAACGTTGGATCAGCAGGTCCCCACATCGAAGGTTGCAGGCTGGATGGCTTCCAGTCGGTGCCACCCTGGTTCAATGTGTCATGCAATTATGTGGTTTTAGGTGGGCTTATGATTGGGATTCTACATTAAGCCTTACCTATATGCACCTGGTATGTAAGCTATCATGGATTAGATCAGCTACAATTACCAATTAAGGGGTGGATCAATGCTGTAAAAATCAGATATAGGGATCTATACCTATAGAAATGTGGAGGGCTTCTGTAACGAAGGCCTCTTCTTTCAAACTATTCCTCCATTCATTATTTAGTTTAGGTTAAACTAAAATAAAAAAATGAAAACTAGTTTGGTCTAAATGTCTGTTGTCTTTTAGACGAACGACGCAAGATTTGGTATTCCCTATAAATTTTGAAGTCTATGGCGAGACTCATCAAAATGAATAGATCTAGAATAGAAACGATCGAATCGGTCCTACCTAAATGATTGGGAGGTCAGTGTAGATTATAGTACCTTAAGTAGTATTGATCTACAATGACTCTTCAAAGATTGAGATCTTTAACAAAATGAACAGCATGTTGGCATAGTTAAATCCATTTAAGTCTTCAACTTATCAACAATCAAAACCTCTTTTGGCTGGGAGTGTTCAGAAAACAATAACAACTTCAATAACAACAAAAGTAGCAATTAAGCAACTAAAAACAACGTTTCACTACGTCAAACTCACTCTGGTCGTCAGATTCCACGTGTCACACACAAGAAAAACAGTTCTTAGCTTTATAACCGATGTCAATTAAATCCTGCAGATTTAAACGGTTGTTAAGGTTAGTTTTTGTTGTGGGTTTTATGCTTAGCGTTTCTAAGTTCTAGTTGGAACGGTTTCTTTTCGCAACTAGAATAGTTTAAACTGTTTAGTTTATTTACTATCCTGTGCTTGGACGACCTTATTTTCCCATGAAGTCTGTGAGTTTGCGAGATTTTTGTCGTTTGTGGGGTTATTGAAATCTTTGTCCTTGACATGGGCATGGCCTAACATCACCCCCTGTGGTCATGAGGGACCACGCGCACGGGTGTGGACGTCCGTCCATGGGCACGAGTTAGGATGCCTTTGTTTAGTTTAAGCTGTTCGCACAGTTTATTGGGAACCTTGTACAAGAACCTTATAGGTTTCGGCCAACGTACCTCTGTACGTTTACCTCTTTCTGCGTAATTCAGGTGTTTCACAACTGTCGGCGCCGTCGCAGGCGTGCCTCTGTCGTTGTGATGTATGTCTTCCCACTTCATGGAGTCTGTAAGAACTATGTCATTTCTGAGTAGTTCTAGATTCAAATGCTCTGGAACCAAGGTTTCATTGAAAGCTTGGCTGATAGCCGAATTACCTGTCCCAGAGGACAGTACAGCGTTCTCGGTGTGTGATCCTTGGATCTCTACACCGTCCTCTACCTGTGGTAGGAAGTGTGAGTTCACCCCCCTTTTGTTTGAGGAGGGGTCCTCAAAATCTGTAACAATGAAGTCCAAGTGACTGTCAGCGTGTTGTAGACTGTCACTTTCAGGACTCAGATGTCCTTGAACCAAGAATTCACTGAAATCTTGGCTGTATGCCGAATTACCTGTCCCACAGGACAGTACAGCGTCATCGGTGTGGGACCCTTGGATCTCCACACCTTCTTCTACCGGTGGTAGGTAGTGCTCAGTGAGTGCTGAAGGTGTCAGCTCGCAGAGGAGGTTCTCGTGTTGGGCCAGAGTCTGGTCCAACTGTTGAGTCTCCTCTGTCTCACCTGTATTTGAAGGTTCACTTACCGGGCTTGTGGTCTCGGTTGGGGAATCCCATGTGACCTCAGCGGTACCTGTTGTTAGACAGTCAGTGTCCTGACCTTGGGGAGGTACCTCGATTGGCAGTGGACTGCTCACTGTGGCCCACATTGTCTGATTGCCATAATTTATAATCGCTTCAAAGCGATTTATAAAATCTTGGCCAACCACAAATGGAGTCTGGAGTGAGTCAAGTTCAGACACATATACCGGGTGGTATAGTGACATTTCGCCAATCTGCATGTGAACCATGGCTATTAGGGTTGTTCTCGTCTTTGCGAGGCCCTGTTGCTCACCATAAGTGTATTTCACAAAGGGTATTTGCCTGTCAACATCGTTAGCGGCGGTCCTTAGCTCCTCAAACAGTTCGGCTGACATGGTAGACACGTCTGAGCCGCAAACCAGGAGTGCTTCTTGCGCGAGGACCCCTTCCAATGTGAGTGGCAGGTAAGCTCTCTTAGCTATCCCCCTTTTTATAAAGTTACACAGAAACCGTTTAGGTTTTTTCACACGTTTCTGTGTACGTGTGACTCTGTCTGTGTAATCATCGTCGCTGTCAGCATCATGATGGCTGTCTGCCTCATGACCTTCAGGATGTGGATTTTCAGCAATTTGTTTGCTGTCAGCATCTTGATTTTCAGGATGCTGATCATCAGCAATTTGTTTGCTGTCTGCAGCTTTGTCAATGTTGATGATGTTGTCAACTGTGTGCACTGAGTTGTTGCAAAAGGCAGTGCTGCGCGTCGCTTCGTCAGGTTGAACAACGTTGTTTGTGTTATCATCAAGGACAACGTCACACGTTGTGTCAGCTTGGTCAACCACTGTAACATTCAAATCATTTGACAAACAACTCACAACCTCAGTCACGTCCACGCGCGGAGGCGCCGTTTCCATAATCTGGAGCATGTGTGACTCATTGCATGTCTCGAACTGTGCAGTTCGAGGGGCAGGGGCAGGAGGGCCGCTTCTCGGGGGTACATGTCGGGACAGACCATTTTTCAAAGGGTCACGGTTCCCAGACATCAACTTCTCTCGAAGTTCACCCACTGTGAGACCTAGGTGAGAACTCTTTTGGTTCGATCTGAACCATCTTGGTTCACCTAGAGAGCGAACACCTACCTTGTGTGGTTCTCTGCTCATCTCAGGGTTTTCAACCTGAGGGGCAGGGGCAGCAGAACTTCCCGTGAACCGATCAGAGTCACCGTTCCAGCTTGTGGAACTGATCTGTTGTTTGTTATCATGAAAAACCTGTTTACTTTCGCACTCTGTAGGAGAGGGAACCTCTTCTATCTTCTGCGAGTGGGATGTGACCTTTTGACCTGGGCACACCACTGAGGGTGTTTTTCGTCGTTCGAGCATGTCAAAAAATTCCATAGCACATTGTTTAATTTCTGCCATGGTACTCTCTTTGCAATTAACATTGAAGCGAACACATTTCATTATGAAAGGTATTAGATTCATAGTGCATGGAGTAAAACTATGGAACAGTTTGGATGATGAGTTTAAAAATTGCACTACAATAATCCAATTCAAGAAACAGTATAAAAAAAGAATGGTTAACTCTTACATATTGAGTTGTTAATGGGAACAGTGGTATATTGTTATGTATGTTATTGTTTAAATATTGTTTGAAACTTGTTTTGTTAATTTAATGTTTACGGCCATGACATTTTTGTAATTATTGAGAAAGGGGGCAGGTCTATACAAGATTTTCTTCTTCCTGCTCCCTCTTCACTCGTGTAAATGTGTTGTCAGATAATGAGTTTGTAAAATGATGATTTTTTTTAATCGAGTGAATAAATTGATTGATTGATTGATTGAGATTCAAAGTGAAACGACTTTTAAACAGGTAATCTTCCTCAATTCCAGGGACAGTTTTGTCCCCTATGTAAGCAGAGAGGAGCCTGTCGTAAAACACCAGGGGATGTTCACCTGGTTCCTGAAGGACGTTCTTTGCAGCTAAGTACCTATCAAATGATGAAACAAGCCCACAATTTGTTGATGCACCTGCTAGAACGTCCATCTTTGTACTGATTTTCTGTGAAAAATCAAGGAAAGTGGGTCTTATTTTACAGTGTGCAGTCTCACCATGTGATGCCTGCGGCAGTCAACATGGAGTCCAAGATGTGAAATCAAATAAAAATCAGTGATTTTTATTAATTTGTCGACCTGCGACAAGGTCAAACAAAAACGGCTGTCGGTGTGAGATTTTTGTGAAAATCAAAACAAAAGACGCCTCATGTGTGTTATTCTAAACTTGCAGTTTAAAATAAACAGGGACAGACAGCTTGTTTTGCACAGAATTTATGATAAAAGTGTCAAGTTTATCAAAAAGCAGACATGTCTGTATTAAATCTGTGTAACTGTTCTGCCAACAACATTTGACTTTCTGCGAAAATCAAATTAAAAGATGCTGTGAGTACAATATTCTCAAAATATTCCTCTTTTAAAACAGGAACGTTCAACATGTACAAATTACAGGAAGACTGCGTCTTCTAAAGTAACCAGCAGATGGGGCCACAGAGCTGGAAATGAGTTTATCACAGCGACTGTAATTTCTCTATCTGACCGCTATAGTGGGGCTGTGATCACCCGTGAGCAAAGCTGCAGCTTTTAGCCCACACAGACATCTAACAACAGATGAAAAGCATCAATCAGACAGATCTAAAGCGTTACGTGATATAGCTTCAGAACCCCAGGCTCACAAAAACGAAATCATGTGAGCAAAATCGGTTGAACTGTGAAACCTTATAAACTGCGTTTAAAAGAAATAAGGTCGGACCCATAAAGCAGTTGCAGCACCCGGTGTCACGTTACCCGGTCACATGGTGATCGGCAGTATCAGAGCAACTGACTCAATCCACCCATTAAAATCTCAAAAACACCGCGATGAAACAGTCTTTTCAGAGATAGTAACGGACAACAAGCCTGAACTTGTCTGGGACAAACAGCTGAAGTGAAAGTTGACGAGGAGTGAGCGCTCCTCACTCCTTCAAGCGTCAACACTTACATCGTAATCGACCAATCACAGCGAAGACAGAACTGTAGTTCTAAAACCCAAGTGTTCATGGGAAATTGTGTCTTCCAAACCTAACGCCACCCACGTGTGACGTGCCGTTTGAGCGGTGTGTTCACGGACCTGCGGTCGGTCGAACAAAAGCGTGGAACGGACTTTTCAACGTCCTAAAACAGTCATAAATAACGCAAAACACCGCGGTTAAGCCAGTCTTCAACGATATCACATGCATAGAACCCAAACAACACAGATAAACTGTCAGAAATGTGTGCAAAAATGAATCTGACAACCAGAGTCTACAGAACCAACTTTTTTGAACACGACACACAATGGACCAATCACAGCGCTTTAAGCAGCCATCTTGCCTCGGTACCGCTAACGTGTTAGCTCGACCTAGAGTTCTTGACACTCTTTCACAAAATAAACGTAGAATACACCACAGAAAATACTGCTAACGAGCCCAACACATCCAGGCTAGCTCCCACGCCTTCCAGAGAAGGCAGCACGCTAACTGTGTACAACAACGGACTTTACGTCACTCGGAACCGGATCCCGTCCGGTCCAATCTGAGAGGGTCCAATCGAACCTCACAACACACGTTGTAACAGAAAAAGGCACTTAATGGAGCAGCATAATAATGTGTGACATAGCTTTTCAACAGCAATCTGCAGAAGTAATAATATGAAGCAGTGGTGACACGGCGGTCACAACAATGAAAAATGCATGCAGCCTCGCGACACGTTATGAACGTCTCACAAACACAGACACAACATTTTTTTATTTTTTTATTAAGTTTATTCATTTTACAAAATGTGATACAACAAATGACAAGCAAATGAAAAGAATAAAAAATATATAAGGTGTAAAATGAAAAGGTAGCAGATGAAGAAAATATCTTATTAAATCTGCTCCTATCTATCTAATACAAACTATTGCTCTCTAATAACAAAATAAGTAAATAACTCATTTAGCCAACAATATATGGCTTACTCAGTTACATTCAATCATATTTGTTTAACAATTCAACTTTGACAATTTTCTTAAATACAGAAATTGATTTAGCTTCTTTAAATACTGGCATTAAATTATTCCACAATGTTACGCCTTGTGTTACTGTAGTTCTTCCCTTCAAACTTGTTCTGAACTGTGGTTTAACAAACACATCTTTACCCTTAAGATTGTAACAGCTTGTTCTTTTCAAAAAAAAACTTTGAATATTTGATGGTAGTATATTATTATGTGCTCTATACATAAGTAA
The DNA here is from genome assembly GCA_038048925.1 of Garcialebias charrua. Lineage (NCBI taxonomy): Eukaryota > Metazoa > Chordata > Actinopteri > Cyprinodontiformes > Rivulidae > Garcialebias > Garcialebias charrua. Next base: position 33,399 of record JBBPBX010020186.1, on the reverse strand, counting down.
CAAAATGTTGTAATCGACCAAATCATAGAATTTTAGTAGCTTCATTTGAGAAAATAATATACCAGAAGGGTGACAATAATGATTTCTGGTTATAATTCTCACAATCTTTTTTTGCATAATAAAAATAGGCATTGTATTGCTTTTGCATGCTTTTCCCCATACACTTACACAATAAATCAAATGTGGGACAATCAATGAATTATATAACAGATACAAAGATTTATCATTTAGTAGATATCGAACCCTATAAAGTACTGCAATTGATTTAGATATTTTTGTTTTAACTAAATTTATATGTTGTTTCCATGATAAATTATCATCAATAATAACACCCAAGAATTTTACCTCATTGACTCTGCGTATTTCTGAATCATCGATAAAAAATGGAATGTCTATTGATTTATTTTTATTGCTAAATATCATGTAGTATGTTTTATCCAAATTTAATGATAATTTGTTGAGTCTAAACCAGTTATGAATCTTTACAAACTCCTTCATTAATAAATCCATTACTTGTTCAATAGTGTCTCCAGAACAAAAAAAAGTTGTGTCGTCTGCGAACAAAACACATTTGATGACCCCAGACACTTTAACCAGATCGTTAATATATAAAAGGAAAAGTTTCGGACCGAGTATTGATCCCTGTGGGACACCACATGTAACAGTACAGTGATTTGATTTTACGTCATCCAACTGAACATATTGTTTCCTATTTTTTAAGTAACTGCATAGCCATTGTAAGGCTAATCCTCTTATTCCATATTTTTGTAATTTATTAAGGAGAATACTATGATTAACGGTATCAAAGGCTTTTTTTAAATCAACAAAAACACTTACACAATATTTTTTTTGATCAACAGCAGTAATTACTTGTTCAACAAAATCCATAAGTGCCATTGATGTTGAATGACCTGATCTAAAACCATACTGAGTATCTGTTAGAATGTTGTGTTTTTCAATGAATTTGTCTAATCGAATGTTAAATAGTTTCTCCAAGATTTTTGAGAACTGTGGTAGTAGGGATATCGGTCTATAATTATTGAAAACACCTTTGTCACCGGTTTTGAAAAATGGTACCACTTTAGCCAGCTTCATTCTATCAGGAAATACACCAGTTGTAAATGATAAATTACAAATGTAAGTGAACGGCTCAATCACATGACACATTATACTCTTCACAAACGACATATCCATATCCATACAATCTTTCGATTTTTTTTCTGTAAAGTTTTTAACTACTTTCAGTATTTCGTCTTTATCAGTTCCATTCAAAAACATACTGTCTAAACAGCCATCGATTAAATAGTTTACATTGTTATTCACCTTTGGAATTGTGGCTGCAAGGTTAGTTCCGACGTCCACAAAATACTGATTAAAGCCGTTAACAATTTCTTTTTTATCATTTGTTTCCATGTTATTTATTGTAAAGTTATGTGAAATACCCGAGTTTACTTTGTGTTTATTTAACACACCATTCACAACTTTCCACGTCTCCCTCATATCCCCATTGCATTTATTCAACAGTTCACTGTAATATTCTTTCTTGTGTTTTCTTATAATGCCTACCAATTTATTTTTGTATTTTTTGTACCTTTCTTCAGCTTCCTTTGTTCTACATTTTAAGAAGCATGAGTACAAATAGTTTTTTTTTTACACGCATTTCTCAATCCTCTTGTCATCCAGTGTTGCTCTAGATGATTCTTTTTTGTGTAAGTTTTTACTACACAGTTTTTTTGATATAATGTGTCCAGAATATTCATAAACACGTCATATGCTTTGTTTACATCTTCAACATATACACTTTCCCAGCTTTGATTTGCTAGATCATCCTTTAATTTATCTAATGCTTTCTTTGACGTATTTATTATTGTAGTTTTCTTATTTGCAAATGTTTCTGTAACAGTTTGATACTTCTTATAAAATGTAAAGATTGGTAGATGATCACTAAGATCACTCGTTAGAATTCCACCAAACACATTTATCACTCATCAGCTTCAAGCATACGTTGAAATGTGAAAGAAAAGATCATTCTAACGGGAAACGCACCAGACAATGCCACGATTAGCAATCTCTGACACCCACTAGCCAAAACTATTCTATGTCCAAAACAGGATACAGAACTATGCCAACAAACACCGTGACAATAAGCTACACAAAACTACTTAATAACCGTCTTAGGAACGTGGACGAGCCACCAAATGTAGTAAAATAATGGGGGGTAAGGTATTTAAACACTTACTGGGCCACCATTATTCTAAAATATAGGACTTATTGGTCAGTTTACTGACTTACCTATTTTAGATGTGCAGGTCTGAGCAGACTTTATCTGCACAAACTTGCCACCAATTCGCGAGTTCATCCTTTTTCCGGTATTAAATTGCTTTTACTGTAATTAGGAAAAATGTAATTTCACGAGAGACTTCAACTTATGTTGGTCTACCAGAAAATAGACCTTTTATTGAAACATCACAAAAATTACATTAAACATTTGTATCGATATTAGCTCTGATTTAATAACTACGTTGACAAGAATTCAAATTAAAACAAACAGACAGTTAGGAACTTTAACTGTTGGCACATTACTTACAGTTTACATTTAGAAATAAACATAAGGAGGAGTTTAGGAGGAAGAAGAAAGGAAATGGTTGAATCTTATCTTGAGATGTAAACCAGAGTGGCTCATCCTCTGTTTGGTTTCGGCTGGACATCCGTACCGTGATGAAACGACGTTTACCTTTGTGAAGATTTTCTTATCTCGACTCCAGTAAATTAGTCAAGCCAGACGCGCATGCCTTGCTGCGTTTTACAGGCGACAAATCTCATCTTGCCACGGTCTCGTGAGGTCTGCAGAAGCCTCCCAGAGTAATGTTATCAGCTCCGGTTTGGTTTCAAGATAACTTCCAGGAAAAGTGTTCACAGCTTGGAGCAGTGACCCTCAGATGGCTAACAGCTGACGTGCTGTTTAAGCCTCGCTGAAGACGTGGGCCTTTGACTCAATGGCCGGACGTACATCAGCTTGGAGAAAGACGTCTATGCATCTTTCATTCTCCCAGAGAACTCACTGTTGTAGAGTTAGTGGTTCCCTTGCACTCTAAGGAAGATGCAGGAAATGGACCGTTATATGGGAGGCGGGGTCTGACCCACCTCCTTAATAACTATTGGCTGGTTTAACAAAACAACGGATGGAGTTTTCATCCGATAGGCAGAACTGTCTCTGACGGACAACAGGAAAACTGTTTACATACACAGCCAGATGGACTAGCCTGTTGAGACTAGCTTGAAGACAAAACAGACTCATGTCCTAGATTTCAGAGCACACTTGTATTGTAGAAATAAACCAGCAGAAGGGTCAAACTCATGCAAGTAACAGATCATCATTAAAATGACAAAATATACTGTAGATCAATTCTGAATTAACACACATTAAAGAGAAAGTTCAATCTGATTAATTAGTGTCCATTATTTCAAAATAATTGTAACAAATATAAGTGTCCACTCGTCTCCTTGAGGGCTTCAAGAAGGTGTAACACTTAGAGTTTCAAAGAGATGCAGAGAGGTGTACTTGAAGGTCAAGCCTACAATATCAGAGATGAGGTGTATCACTACAATGTATAATAACAGGAGTTATCTTCTCTAGTCTTTTAGATAAGACTTTACAAATTATTTTAACATCAGCATTAATAAGAGAGATTGGACGATAACTAGTAGGTAATATTGGGTCTTTGCCTGGTTTTAATAAGAGACTAATGTTGGCTGAATTTATATATGTTGGTAGCCTGCCATTTTCTTCTGACTCAAGTAGCACACTATAAAATATTGGTTCCAGTATGTCCCAGAATTTTTTATAGAATTCTACTGGATATCCATCAGGACCTGGAGATTTCTTATTAGGCATGCTTTTAATTGCTTCATGGAGCTCATGTGATGTTAATGGTGAGTCTGTGGGAGTCCTACCTTCCCCTCCAGCAACCTCAAGCAGCAGCTAATCAGCTGATTAGCTATACCTGCACCTGCCTCCTAGACCTTCACCTCCTGCTCGACTTAAACCACAACCAGACGATCATCCAACGCTCAAACATTGATTACCTTGGGTAATATTGTCACAGCCTCTGACTCTTAGTTTTGACTCGTCTGCATTAACCTGTTTTGCCTTTGCCCGTTTGTTCAGCTCCTGTCCAGTCCTGCTTGTTCACTCGTCTCCAAGGCTGCGTCTGGTTGCCAACGCTGTACACCAAACCCATAACTATAAGGACTTCATTCTGGACATCTTCACCACTCTTCAACTTCATCTGTACTCACCCACTGGACCCACAGTCTCTCTGGACCTCACCCTCTGTAAACCCATTACTCCGACACCACCTGCAAACAAATTCTACAGTAAGGACAAATACTACTATCAGCACAATTGTTATAAAGAATCATTTTGACCTCAGGATTTTCACTGCCTCCCCTCTTCTCTCCATAGCCCATTTCAGTTCCTGCACTGTAAATAAAAGATCACTTTTTGTACTCGCTTGTCCTCGTGTTCTTTGGTCTGCCATTTGGGATCATATTCAGCAAACATCATGTTAGAATTTTCGAGCCTACAAGACCCTCAAGGCCAGACCAAAGACAGTCAGAGGGACCAAGCAATAATAGCACTACGTAATGAGCACATTTTAACAAAACTCCTCTCCCAAAAGAGCGAACTTGGTAGCATGATACACGCTATTGGACAACAAGTCGCCGCCGTTACTACCAAGGGCCTCGAACCATCCCGTCCACCTGAACCAACTGTTGCAGTTCCAGCATCAACATTCAGACACAAACCTGATGTCAGAACTACTGAACTCTTTGGAGGAGACTCCTAGCTGGTGGGTAGCTTCCTCCTCCAGTGTGAACTTGCGTTTAATCAAGCACCCATCAGGTACGCCTCCGACTTGTCCCGTATCTCCTATATTGTCAGTGCCCTGAAAGGCGACGCTCTGCAGTGGGCACCGCTCATCTCCGCTCACGTTCCTTGTCCTCCTTGTCCTTCACCCTTAGCACTTTGAGATTTTCATTAATGAAAAGTGCGTTATAAATTGAATTCATTATTATTATTATTATTATTCACAAACTTTATAAGAGACTTTAAACTAGCCTTCGATCGCCCTCTGTTGCAAGAGGAAGCGCAACAAAGATTATTCACAATCAGACAGGGTTCAAGATCTGTCGCCGAGTTCTCCATCCGTTTCCGGGTGATCGCGGAAAAGTCAGGATGGGGAGAGATCGCACTAAAGAGCGCTTTCTGAAACACGCTTAATGGCAACATTAAGGACCAAATCGCCACACAAGAGCCTCCCCAGGATTTAGAAGACCTGATCTGTCTCGTAATTAGAATCGACACTCAAAATAGAGAACGTAAATTGGAAAGGGACTACAAATCCTGGGACCGCCCCTCAACCGGAAGTAGTTCCCCAACACCAGTCTTCCCCGAACCAGAGCCAATGCAGGTGGGTCGGGCAAAACTGTCCCCTGAGGAAAGACAACGCAGATTATCTGCAAATGAGTGTCTATATTGTGGAAAGAGTGGTCACTTCGTGAAAAACTGTCAGCTCCGTTTAAAAGGCCAGAACCACCAATAAATCAGGAGATATTGGTGGGTAATTTAACTTCAACTCCTGAGAAAAATTTCTGTCTCCCTGCTACTGTTTATTTTGATAATGATACTTTTACCACTCAGGCTTTAATTGACTCTGGTGCAGAACAGAATTTGATTTCCTTGGATATTGTGAAGTTTCTTAACCTACCCATGCTTCCTTTAAACAGCTCTGTCAGTGTCAGAGGTCTCACTGGACAGACCATCACCTCCATCTCCCACTGGACTCAAAACATTCACCTGGTGCTGTCAGGTAACCATCATGAGAAATGTGATTTTTTCATTTTTGATTCCCCTAAGTCCCAATTGATTTTAGGTTACCCATGGCTGCTAAAACACAACCCCCAGATTAACTGGAAAAAAAACATGATTGAACATTGGGGTGAGGCCTGTTTAGTTGATTGCTTATGTTCTACCATCTCTTCTGGTTCTGTCTCACCCCCCATTAAGGAAGAGATTGACCTTTCCAAAGTGCCCTCCGTATATCATGCGCTTGCCCCAGTTTTTAGTAAACAGAATGCCATCTCCCTACCACCTCACCGACTCTACGATTGCCCCATAGATCTCCTTCCTGGTGTCCCTCTGCCGTCTAGCAGACTGTACCACCTGTCGAGCCCAGAGAGGGAGACGATGAGGTAATACATGTTTATGTTTATTAAATTTGTTCATTTTTTTTACAAAAGAAACAATATAAGACAATCCCATAAATGATAATGTACAAAATAAAAAAAATTAAAGGTAGCAGAAAGAAGAATAAATCTTATTATAACCGCCACTTTTTTCGAACAATCAGATTAAACAATAATAATCTTCAACCAACAGTACAAAATGACTAACGCTTTCTAATTTTCTAACTAATACAATACACATTAAGCTATTTCATATAAATTTTTAACACATTCAGATACACATTCGGATACACATACATAGAGGAATCTTTAAAGTCAGGTATTATCCGTCCGTCTACTTCTCCCCTCAGTGCAGGGTTTTTCTTTGTTTCAAAGAAAGATAAGACTTTGAGACCCTGCATCGACTTCAGGGGACTTAATAACATCACTATTAAAAATAAGTATCCCCTTCCTCTAATTGACTCTGTGTTTGAACGGCTTCGGGACTCCAGAATGTTCACTAAACTTGATCTCCGCAACGCCTATCACTTAGTGAGAATTCGAGAAGGGGACGAATGGAAGACCGCTTTTAAGACACCCCTAGGACACTATGAGTACTTGGTCATGCCCTTTGGACTCACTAACGCCCCTGCCGTTTTTCAAAACTTAATCAATGATGTCCTGAGAGATTTCCTGGATGATTTTGTGTTTGTTTATCTTGATGATATTTTGATTTTTTTCTAAAGACCCCGCTCAGCACACTTGACATGTCAAAGCAGTTCTCCAAAGGCTTCTGGAGAACAAATTGTATGTGAAAGCTGAGAAATATGAATTCTCTGCGCCTTCTGTGCCCTTTCTGGGATTCATTTTTGAAGAGGGACAGGTTCGATCCGACCCAGAGAAGATAAAAGCGGTGGCAGAGTGGCCCACACCCCAAGACAGAAGGCAGCTCCAACGGTTCCTGGGCTTTGCAAATTTCTACCGACGCTTCATCAAAAACTACAGTCAGGTAGCCTCGCCATTAACACAACTCACCTCTCCCATCCGTAAATTTGTCTGGTCCCCAGAGGCGGAGGCCGCCTTCCAGGAACTTAAGAGACTCTTTGTGTCCGCTCCCATCCTTTCCCATCTGGACCCTCATCGTCAGTTTATCGTGGAGGTGGACGTATCCGCTACAGGTGTGGGAGCGGTGCTCTCGCAGCGATCACCTACAGATGGTAAGATCCACCCCTGCGCTTTCTTTTCTCTGCGTCTTTCCCCTACCGAACGAAATTACGATGTGGGTAACAGAGAACTGTTGGCCATCAAGATGGCCTTTGATAAATGGAGACACTGGTTGGAAGGGACTGAATTACCATTTGTGATATGGACAGATCACAAGAATCTTGCCTACATTCAGGGAGCAAAGAGGCTCAATGCCCATCAAGCACGATTGTCTTTATTTTTTGCATGCTTCAATTTCTCCATCACACACATACCTGGTTCTCGTAACATTAAACCTGATGCGCTTTCCCGCCAGTTCTCCTCTTCAGAGACCGAATCACCGGAGACTATTCTGCCCCACTCCTGCACTGTAGCAATCATGACCTGGGACATTGAGAGAGAAATCCTGGAGGCCCAGAAGACTGAACCGGACCCTGGCACTGGTCCCCCAGGGAGAAAGTATGTTCCCTCTGTAGCCGTCAGCAAGGTCCTCCATTGGATCCATTTAGCCAAGTTCTCTTTTCATCCAGGTATGAGTCGCACCCTCTCTTTGACAAAAAGACATTTCTGGTGGCCTAACATGGAGAGGGATGTCAGACAATACGTGTCTGCCTGCACCACTTGTGCGTGTAACAAGGCCACTAACAAACCACCAGCAGGTCTCCTCCTTCCACTCCTTACGCCTGGGTGTCCGTGGTCCCATGTAGCTCTGGACTTTGTCACCGGACTGCCTGTTTCTGAGGGTAATTCTGTTGTATGTACTATCATCGACCGTTTCTCCAAAGCCGTACACTTCATACCCCTAATTAAGCTATTTAATAGCTACTTCTCCCCTCAGTGCAGGGTTTTTCTTTGTTTCAAAGAAAGATAAGACTTTGAGACCCTGCATCTCAACTCAGCATCTGAGACAGCACAGATCATGGTCAAACATGTTTTTCATCTGCATGGTATACCTCTTGATATTGTTTCCAACAGAGGCCCTCAATTCATCTCCCAAGTCTGGAAGGCCTTCTGTCAAGCTCTGGGAGCCACCTCCAGCCTGACGTCTGGTTATCACCCTCAGTCGAATGGGCAGACTGAGAGGTGTAACCAAGAGCTTGAAGCCACTTTGAGGTGCGTTATTGAACATAACCCAGTCTCCTGGAGTCAATACCTGCCTTGGGTGGAGTATGCACACAATTCCCAAGTTTCGTCTGCCATTAGTTTGTCCCCGTTTGAGGCCTCTTTGGGATACGCTCCGCCCTTATTTCCCTCACAAGAAACTGACATTTCTGTTCCCTCTGTCCAGCATCATCTCCGTCGGTGTCGTAGGGTTTGGCGCCAGACCAGGGCATCTCTCCTTAGGACGGCTGAACAAAACAAGCGGTTTGCTGACCGCCACAGACATTAAATTAAAGGACACTCCCAGGAAGCTGGCCCCCAGGTTCATTGGCCCCTTCCCAATTGTCAAGATCATTAATCCTACTGCTGTCCGACTTCAACTGCCTTCCACCCTACAAATCCATCCCACGTTCCATGTCTCTCAGATTAAACCCGTCTCTACCAGTCCACTTCACCCTCCTGCCGACCCTCCTCCTCCGCCTCGATTCATCGACAATGATCCTGTCTACTCCGTCCGACGCCTGCTGGACGTTCGTGGCAGTGGTCGACAACTCCAGTACCTGGTGGATTGGGAGGGCTATGGCCTAGAGGAACGATCGTGGGTTCCCCGCTCCTTCATTCTGGACCCCTCCCTTATCTCTTCTTTTTACAGGGACCACCCGGACAAGAGATCGCCTAGAGGCGATGCTAGTGGAGGGGGTACTGTAGGAGTCTTGCCTTCCCCTCTAGCAAACTTAAGTAGCAGCTAATCAGCTGATTAGCTACACCTGCACCTGTCTCCTAGACCTTCACCTCCTGCTCGACTTAAACCACAACCAGACGTTCAGCCAACGCTCGAACATTGATTACCTTAGGTAATATTGTCACAGCCTCTGACTCTTAGTTTTGACTTGTCTGCACTAACTTGTTTTGCCTTTGCCCGTTTGTTCAGCTCCTGTCCAGTCCTGCTTGTTCACTCATCTCCAAGGTTGCGTCTGGTTGCCAACCCTACACACCAAACCCATAACTAAGGACTTCATTCTGGACATCTTCACCACTCTTCAACTTCATCTGTACTCACCCACTGGACCCACAGTCTCTCTGGACCTCGCCCTCCGTAAACCCATTACTCTGACGCCACCTGCAAACAAATTCTACAGTAAGGACAAATACTACTATCAGCACAATTGTTATAAAGAATCAAGCTTACTGTAACTCACTCATTCATCTCCTGAAAGAATTTGTTTTCTGAAGTTTTATTTTGATAGTTCAGCCAGTAGCTGGCTCTGTTCCTGCCGGGAGAAGCTCGCTTCTTGCTCGTGAATCAGCTCACACGCGCGGAGGTCATCTGGACGTGAACTGGACAACACAGTCTGTTAGTGTCCACAAACTTCAACTCTTATCTCCAAAACGTATCGTCAACAGGTAACGAGGCGTTGATTGTGTCCTGAACGTGTGAGAAGCCCAGCTGAGACCTGTATGGGAAAGTGCCACCCTGTAGCTTCAAAATAATTAACTTCGGTTAACTTAGCTTTAATAATAATAATAATAATAATGAATTCAATTTATAACGCACTTTTCATTAATGAAAATCTCAAAGTGCTACAAGGAGCAACAGAATTAAATGACAATAAAACAAATAATAAAACAATTAAAATCAATAACAATATCAGCTAAGATCAAAAGTAGAATCATGAGGAGGTAGAGTATGCTTGGTCGAAAAGAAAGGTCTTCAAGTCGCTCTTAAAGTCAACCACAGACTGTGGGGCTCTTAGACAGTCAGGAAGAGAGTTCCACAGGCGGGGGGCAGCCACACTGAAAGCCCGGTCTCCCATGGTCCTTAATTTGGTTCTCGGAATGTGAAGGAGATTGCTGTTCTGTGACCGCAGCGAACGGGTGGATGAGTATGGAATGAGAATATCCTTCAGATAATCTGGTGAAGTTCCGTGTAAGCATTGATGTGTAATGAGAGCAGTTTTGTACTGAATTCTGTAGGCGACAGGAAGCCAATGAAGGTTATGGAGAATGGGCGTAATATGTTCAAATTTACGAACTCTCAACAAGATCCTTGCTGCACTGTTTTGAATATATTGAAGTTTCTGAAGGTTTTTGCCAGGGATTCCAATAAACAGGGAGTTGCAGTAGTCGAGCCTGGAGGAGACAAAAGCATGGACGAGCTTCTCAGCATCGGAAAAAGTTAGGGATGGGCGAAGTCTGGAGATGTTTCGAAGATGGAAGAAGCAAGTTTTAAACAGATGCTTAATGTGATTTTCAAATGTAAGATTGGAGTCCATTTTTATTCCAAGATTAGTAACAGAGGTGGAGAGGGGGATGTCTTGTCCAGAAAAGGACACTTATCTTCTTCCTCCTATTTCTTCTTTTTCATAAGCCATTAATCTGTCAAGTAAATGTACCAACAGAAAAGTTCCTAACTGTCTGTTTGATTTTAATTTGAATTCTTGTCAACGTAGTTTAGTAGATCAGAGCTAATATCGATACAAATGTTTAATGTACTTTTATGATAATTTCAATAAAAGGTCTATTTTCTGGTGGACCAACATAAGTTGAAGTCTCTCGTGAAATTACATTTTTGGTTAATCACTTTAAAGCAATTTAATACCGGAAAAAGGTTGAACTCGCGAATTGGTGAAAGGTTTGTGCAGATAAGACCTGCTCGGACCTTTCATCCAAAATATAGGTAAGTCAGTAAACTGACTAATAACTCCTATATTACTACATATAATGGTGGTCCCGTAAGTGTTTAAATACCTTACCGCCTATATTATTACAGCAGGATCAGTGTAAAAATATAGAACATAAAATTAGTCTATATGCTGACGATGTTTTACTTTTTCTTCAAAACTCAGAAAACTCTATATCTAATGTTATCAAATTAATAAACTCATTCTCACAAGTTTCTGATTATTCTATAAATTGGTCAAAATCTACAGCTCTTCCAATAAATTATGTGTTTAATACTTCTTTAAATGAAAAACTACAATCAGGTAACATTACATACTTGGGTATTAAGATTTCTCATAGATTAGAAGACTTAATAAAATTAAATCATATACCACTTTTAAAGAAAATTGAAGACGATCTTACTAGATGGAAATCTCTACCAATTTCACTTATGGGAAGAGTTGCCTCAGTAAAGATGATGGTCTTGCCGAGAATAAATTATTTATTCTCAATGATTCCAAATAAACCTTCAAATGAATGGTTTAAGTCCTTGGATTCTTTCATATCTAAATTCCTTTGGAAAAACAAAACTCCACGTATTAGCTTAAAAACACTACAGAAATCTAAAGAAACCGGAGGATTAGAACTTCCAAACTTTTATCACTACTATTTAGCAAATAGGTTAGAATATATTTCAAAGTGGCTAAATCCAAATGCACTAGATGTTACTTGGTTAGATATAGAGCAAACTTTATGTAATAATATTAGGGTTTCAGATCTGCCATTTATTAGTATTAATATAAAAAACATGTCTGCTTTAAAAGTATCAGTATTAGCTCATCTCTGACAGCATGGTGGGAGTATCTGAAAATGACAAAGTCTTCACTACTCCCATGCAGACAAACACCCATCTGGAACAATCCTGACATACAGAAAGAAAATAATATTTTAAATTTCTCAGGTTGGAGACTTAAGGGTATTGAACGTCTGGAACACATATTTGATGGTGTAGACTTTATTTCATTTAATGAATTAATAATATAATATGGCATTGACAATAAATACTTTTTAGAATATCAACAAATCAAGTCTATTGTAAAAAAGAAATTTAAGCTTAATAGAGAATTGTTAGAGACACCAATATGTGTGTCAGAATTCATTAATCTTAAACAACCCAAATTGTTATCTAAAATATACAAGAAATTGTCTAGAATCGATGACTCAATAACACTTCCTGTTGCAAAATGGGAGACAGATTTATGAGTCAACTTTGACCAAATCACCTGGTCTCAAATATGTTTAAAAACATTTAAAATGACTAGAATACCTCATTTACAATTAATACAGTACTGTATAAAGTTCTCTATAGAGTACACTATACAGGCCAGCAAATGTTTTAAGATGGGATTTACATCATCCAACAATTGCTCACAGTGCATAAGTAATATACCTGATGATTATATTCACGCACTCTGGTTCTGTCCACCCGTTCAGAGGTTCTGGGTACAGGTATGTGAAGACTTGTCTAAATGTTTGAAATGTAATATCCCACTCTCTCCATCTGTTTGCTTATTGGGTATCTTTGAAGATGTTATACTAGAAAAAAATACATCCTGTATGCTTTTCACTGCCTTATGCATCGCAAAGAAAACCATACTCCTAAATTGGAAAAATAAAAATAATCTTAGCATTAATCAGTATAAAAATCTTCTGTTAGATCATATTAGTCTTGAAACAGCATCTGCCGACACATCGGATCAATCTATTTGGCATTCTTTGATCGGCTCCGTTACGTAGTGAGGGTGGGGGGTCTGGGATCTGGCCTTGTGGGGCATTGGGGCTGGTGTGGGGGGAGGTTGGGGTTTGGGGCGCCGGGGGTTGGGGCTGCTTGGGCGGGGAGGACCCTGCCTTCAACCTGGGGAAGACCGGGGGAGTTCTGGGGGATATCTGCTGGGGGCGGCATGCGGGCCCTCGGGTGGTCGGTGGCGGCGGTCATGGGTCGCCGGTTAGTGACCCGGCTGTGCTGGGGTGGTTTCGGGGTGAGCGTCGGTAGCTTGGGGTTCTGGGGGCGTGTCGTCCCCGGGCTTGGGCCTGGTTGGGGTCGGGGGTCTTGGGCTCTGGCAGGCGGGTCGCCGGGCTATGGGCTGGTGCAATTATTGTAGTAATTACTGCACCAATGTACTTTGGTAATCAAAGTACATTGTTCCTGCAGAACTTTGAAACTCTGGTGCCCGGCCCTGGCCGGGGGCCCTCAGCTCGCTGGTGGGCTGGTGGTTCATATGCTAGGGTGTTGGGTGTCTGGGAGCGTGACTGAGGGCCAATGGGAGTGGGTAGGTAAACCCAGCCTGGGTGTCTAGTGTGTTATGTGTTCTGAAAGTTGTTAGTATGAAGTGTGGGTGTAGTATTTCTTCTGAGGTGGGGACTAAGTGGATGTCCTTGATGGTGATCTGGGACTATGCATGGCCGGTGTGCGGGCCCTGGTTGGGGCCCACTCTTGGTGCTTCCTGGCTCTGTCGGCGGTTGGGCGGGCGCTCTTGGCCGTGTCGTCCATGGGGGATTTTGTGTCCTCTTGGGCGGCGGGCTGACTGCGGTTTGTAGGGGTCTGGGCGGCCCTGGTGGATGTGGGCTGTTGGTTGTGCTGTTGGCGGCCCTCGGGGCCGTGTCCCTCTCTGGTCTTTGGCTCAATGGCCTGGCGGTCGGAGAGGTGTTTTCTTTACTTCGCTCTTGGGGTGGACCTTGGTGAACTGGGGGGGGTATGTAGGGTCAGCAGGGGAGCTGACTCGCTGCGGGAGCATTGTTCCTGCAGATATTTTCTCCCCATCCCTCACCACGCACCTCCGCCCTCTTCATCTCAAATTAATACATGTAGGGATTTTGAGACTCGGGTGTGCTGCAACGTTTTTACATCTCTGTTGTTCAGAACCACCTGGGACTCAATTTTATTATACACTTTAGACATTCACTCATAAACATCCTCATAAAATTCACATATAGGAATTGGGGTGAGCACTATGGTTATGGGTGGCGGGATGACATCACTCTCGCCCCCGTGCCTATGCTCACTCACAATTATGCATTTAGACAATAAGGGCCTGGGTTAGAGTTGGAGTGGAGGGGAAACTGGCATAATGCCAGCCTTTGCTCCTTCTCTTCCCTTTTTAAATGCACTTTATAACAACACACACCAACAACACATTTGGGGACGGGGGTGTGTATGTCGGGGTCTAGATTTGTTAATTTCAATTTTATTTATTTATGTATTTATTTATATATATATATATATATATATATATATATATATATATATATATATATATATATATATATATATATTAATGGTGTCGAAATTAGCGCGTTAATTATTTGCGTTATTTTATTTATTATGATGCGTTAAAATAAAATAACGCAACGATTATTTTGAAAAGCTCCCCCCGGATGCCGACCTCACTTCCGGTTTCCGCTCGCTAACGCTGTTAGCGCAGACACCGTACCTGCACTCACATGCGATCACTGGACTTCTGCCAGCAATGATAACTATTTGGGTGTCACGGCTCACTTTATTGATGACAGCTGGAGCCTGCACTCCTTTGTTTTAACTGTGAGTAAATCTACCGAGCGCCACTAAGCAGAGGCATGCGCGCAGCACGTCCAGGCAGCCGCACACGAATGGAACACTGAGAAAAAAACAACAACGCTCGGGACAGACGGTGAAATCCCCCTGCTTACAGAGGCTGAGCTTGGAGAGCTGAAAAAGTTGGAGGAGCTACCTGAGCCATGCAGGTACGGTTTTATTTCTTTTTCTTTGTAGTTAAGTTGATACTGTATTGGTTAAGTCAGTGGGTCAGTTAAGCTGTGTAAATAAACAAACAAAGTATGTGTGTGTGTTAAAAAATAAAATATAATTCTTCTTTCTGCTCCCTTTTCATTCAGTGTTTTTCTTTTTGATGAATTTGCTTTTTTTATTCTAAATGAATGAATAAATGAATTAAATTAAATAAAAGCTCTAATGAATTTTTTTTCAGTCAACCTTTACTTACACAGGTTAGTCTCAATGAGCCTCAAGGACTCATTTACAAGAGAGACCTGATTATTGTTTATTATTTTGTGTTTTCACAGGTATGTTACAGAAACTGGGTGGACAGAAGTACATCTCCTGTTCTGTGGTGCTGCCTGCCTTCTGCCACCTGTTCAGAGTCATGGAGCCTTCAGATGATGACACTGTCAACATACTGCGATTCAAGAAGGCCTTTTGTGAAGACCTGGCTCAAAGAAAGAAGAACTCCAATCTCACTTGGCTCAAGAATGCTACTGCACTTGATCCCAGGTTCAAGGACTTAAAATGCAAGTAATGTAGAGACTGGTTTGCCTTAGTAGCTGGATAAATGAAGAGGAGTAGATCTTATACATGTGGTTTAAAACAAAGCAGAAATGTTCTGTAAGGTTCTAAAATTCAGTTCACACTAATTCATACAGTTTATCAAACAGTAAAATATTTTGAACAACAAAATGAATGTTTGCAATGCACTTTAGTTATGTGCTGCATTTTCTTTACAAAATTATTTCAGTTTTTAAACACTGTGTGAAAGTAAAAACAATAAAGGTTATGACTTAACTAATGAATGAATCCATCTTAATTATAAGTTGCCTTAAAGTGTTTAATCGCGATTAATCACGATTAATTTTAAAACTGATTTGCGATTAATTAGTTAAAAAATTTTAATCGATCAACACCCCTAATATATATATATATTATTTATTTATTTATTTATTTTTCTCTTACCCCCCTGGTTGCCTGGCGGACATTCTGGGGGTGGGCCGTCGGGGTTGTCCTGGACTATGGGGGGGTTCGGGGCCTGGGGGTTTGCCGTGGGCGGGGCTGGCATTGCGCTCTCCCTGGGGTTGCTTGGGCTCGGGTGTCCTATGCTGTCGGCAGGGCGAGGGTTGGGCCGAATCTTGGATGTCGGCTACTCTCCACCCAAGAATGAATAGGCCTACCTCCTGGGCTTGGGTGCGGGCTGCCCCATGTAGGGGGCAGGTACATGTCTTGGACCTAGGGGGTATAGAGGGTGCATCAGGATTATGAATGGAATGTTTCGTTATTGTTTGTCTTTGTGTGAATGAGGATGAAGGTGGGTCTGAGTGAGTGTGTCTGTGTATGAATGCCTAATTGTCAGGTTGGGATTTGGACTGCCCCCTCTCTGTTACATCTGAGGCTACTTGGGTGTCGCGCTCCTACCATGTGGCCCCCGGGTGGGTGTCCTTTTGCCTGCGGGCGTGCTGGGGGCCCTTGTTGTCGCTTTCAGGGGTTGGGCGCTTGGGCGTGTGTCGGCTCAGCCTGGTGGCTGCCTGGTGGGGCTCGGGTCCTTTGGTCCTATCGGGTCTGGGCCTGAGGGGTAGGCGTCCCCGGTGCCCGGGCCTCGGATGTCCGGGCCTGGGGCTACGTCAGTGCAATGGTCTCTTGCAGCGGGCTCCGGCGGGGGCCTGTGGGTTTGTCGCTGTTGGCCTCCCGGGGGTCATTGTGTGTAGTCGCTGGTGGAGCTCGTCCAGTTCTCCCCCTTGGTCAGATCTGGGGAGAGGGTGAGTGGCTCATCCTGTTCGGGTGGCCCTGGGGACTCTGGGCTCGGGGTCCTTCTTGGGGTCTTGGGCTTTGATCGTCCCTTCGTCTGCCTCGGGCCTTGGGGGGGCGGATCTCTGATGCTTCACGGTCGCTACTGAATGTTCTATTGGAGGAACCTTATTCACTTATGCATGTTCATAGCCACACACAAATGGATGCAGGGATGTATATGTAGATATCATATGCAGATATGTAGATGGATATGTGATATGAATGTATATGTAAATATATTTGTAGGTATGGGTATGTTATTTATGGAAATCTACTGCAAGGTCATGAATATTATTAGTCTTTATGCATGTGTATTTTGTTGCTGTGTTCTGTAATGTGCTTTGCAGGATTGTGGACGGAGGTTGGGTGTGTTTGCCTTTAGCCTGGCCCTCGCCTTCCTGTACAGCTCCGCTCAATTCTCATTTCCCTTCACTGCACAGTCTGGGACTTCTCTCATAGACAAGGATTTCTCCGGTAGATTTTTGACCGGACCAATCAGAGAACAGAAGGGGCGGAGTTTTTGGCCCCTAACCTACGCCCCCACCTGTCCCAGCGCAGCCAGCTCGCAGCCGCATGTTCTCATTCAAAGCGATGCAGGACTGTTGTATAAATGACACAAATGTATTAATTTCCCCTTCTTAATCCCTTATCTGGAGTTTTCTTTTGTTTTTTTGGCCAAAAGTCAAGTGTTCGCTCCCTCCTCCTCCTCCTCTCCCTCCGCTGATAAGGAAATGCCCCCACCTGTCCCAGCGCGCAGCCAGCTCGCAGCCGCATGTTCTCATTCAAAGCGATGCAGGACTGTTTTATATGTGACACAAATTTATTAATTTCCCCTTCTTAATCCCTTATCTGGAGTTTTCTTTTGTTTTTTTCCCAAAAGTCAAGTGTTCGCTCCCTCCTCCCTCCTCCTCCTCCTCCTCTCCCTCCGCTGAACAAGGAAATGCCTCAGGTTGTCACGAGAGAATTAAAGTCAGGTTTTAAGTTGCTGCCCGAGTCCCATCAGATTTCCTGGTCTTCTGGTGTGTTGGACCAGCGCTCCATGGTTTTATTTTATTTTATTAGGACGTTTTATTATCATATAAACACAGAATATACAACGGAGCGAGAGAAAATTCAGCAGGAGGCGGAGCTGAAGTCAAGTTCAGCAGACCACGGGGGAGCAGCCATCAGCAGAGCCCACGCCTCCAGCAAGAATCGTTTGTCAATGGAGAAAGTCCAGACCCTTGTCTGAAGCGAAGTGAAGGACAGGGTCTGGTTTTAACCAGGCTAGTTTGCCTTGTGCTCTTTTTGTGGATAATTGTTGTGTTTTGTTGTCTTACTTTCTATCTTTCCTTTTTCTCTATAAAAAAAATCATATCGGTGTGAGAGGATGGCTGTGAGGTGAGAAGGGAGGCCATCTATAAAAGGGGGAAAAAAAGTCAAAAAGTCAAAGTCAACTTTATTGTCAGATCTGCAATATGTACTGTACAGGACATACACAGGACCGAAATTGCGTTTCTCTCAGTCCCTCGGTGCAACAGTAAACATCTAAACATTGAAACACTGAAACATATAATAATAGACATAAGCATAAAATAGTAAAACTAACACTGTCCTGAGTTTTTTTTTTTTTGCATAGCGGTGCAAGAGCATGAAAATCCACACCAACTCTAAAACTAAAACATTAAACATTTAATGAACATAATACTGTCCTGAGTTTTTGCATACTAGCACAAAAAAAGAGTATAAAAAGTATAACTAAAATAAACTAAAGGTTTCTAGCATTGACATTTGCAAAGTGGCAAAGCAGCGTATGAGTCAATGTACACAGTATATGTATGAGGTAGTAGTTGATGTTGTTATAGAGGCAAAAAGTGGCAAGGTTGCTTAAGGTTGCATTTTTGGTTATTTCTAGTGTTTATTTCTGTCGTAAATATCTAGATTAAGTGAGAACACCGTATGTCCAGGTTGTCAAAATGTGAAAACGAACTCTGCTCAATACATAGTAAGCCCGGCTAGCTCAGTCGGTAGAGCATGAGACTCTTAATCTCAGGGTCGTGGGTTCGAGCCCCACGTTGGGCGCATAAGCTTTTCATATATGCCCCAACCTAGAGCTTGACGATATGGCCAAAATTTTTATCATGATATATTTCTTCATTTCGGTCGATAGCGATATAATTCAATATTGATATAAACAATATAAAAGCCTAAAAAAACTATAAAATATACAAATAAATTAATGTTCACCTTTTATTTCTATTTAACCTCCAAAAAAAATGTAAATCACCGTCAAATAAACATAAAATTCTCAACCGAATAAATCTTAGTCAGGTCATCTGGACAGTTTATTTTTTTACAGAAACGTTTCACCCTCCATCCAAAGGGCATCATCAGTCAGGGGAGTTCCAGCAAACTGTTTCCCCACCAAGAAGTAAACACCTTAAGAGGACCAACCAGTTTGCTGGAGCCAAGATGGGTTCTGAGGACTGTCCTGTCCCTCGTCAACTCCTCCCAGGCAGGCAGCCACAGCCAAAGTGGTTCAAGGCAAGAAAGTTCATGCTCAATCATCCAGGTACCAAATCCAATAATTGTCAGTTGGGTCATCTGGACAGTTTCTTTTTTATAGAAACGTTTCACCCTCCATCCTCCATCCAGTTTCTATAAAAAAGAAACTGTCCAGATGACCTGACTGAGAATTATGGGATTTGGTACCTGGATTATTGAGCATTAACTTTCTTGCCATAAAATTCTCAACTGCGTCAATATTAATAGTTTTAACTTTAAACAACAACTTTAAAATTTACAGCATTGAAATTCATAGTTAATTAAATAAAACTTTTGGGTGTGGTTATTGATGAGATGCTGACATGGAAATCTCATGTAACTTACTTAATAAAAATAACAAAATCAATTGTATTACTGTATAAAGATGAAGTCTCTCAGGTCTCTCTTGAAAATGAGTCCTCATGACTGAATGAAACTAGCTTTAATGAATGAAAAGAAATGGAAAATGGGGTATATCCTAGGCTGTACTTTGTTTTGATAAGGAACTGCTGACTCAGGATATTGACATACTTATAATAATAATAATAATAATAATAATAATAAACTTTATTTGTAAAGCACCTTCCTACAATGCCTTACATTGACCAAGGTGCTTAACAGGACAGAAAATATAAAAACCGGAACAATAAATCTGTGAAAAAAGAATAAAAGCAACAGCAATAAAAGGAGGCAATGGAAATAAAAAAGCTACATACTAAAATACCAAAAGTAATAAAAGTTACACACTGAAAGCTTTTTTGAACAAGTGGGTCTTCAGTCTGGATTTAAACAGAGTCAGATCAGAGGTGGCACGCAGCTCAAGGGGGAGGCTGTTCCAGGCTTTTGGGCCGGCAACAGAAAATGACCGGTCTCCCCATTGTTTGTACCTTGAGCGAGGCACCTCCAGCAGGTGTTGACTGGCAGATCGTAAATCTCTGCTGGGCTGATGGACTTTCAAAAGTTCTGAGATGTACAGAGGTGCAAGTCCATTCAGAGCTTTGAAAACAAACAGGAGCAGCTTGAACTGTATCCTGAACTGAACCGGGAGCCAACAGGGACATACCGATACTTGTCATAGACCTATAACTCCAAATACAGTGTGAAAATGTTTACATGAAAAACTAAAAATAAGGCGATCCTCGGGTAAATACTAAAAGAACAAAAGGTATGTTGCATTGGCCGGGAATCGAATCCGGGCCTCCCGGCACCAACGTGGCAGGTAAGAATTTTACCACTGAACCACCAATGCTGTCACCGTCAGTCAGGTAAATAAAATAGTCCCCACTTTGACTGAAACATCTGTATCATGCTGGTAAAGATTCTCAGTCATCCAGGACATGATAGAATCAAAAAAAGGTGTTCAATACAATCTCAAGTCAATCTGTATCATCTGTTTCTTGTGTTGCCTGGATCTTTCGGTGTGAGCACAGAACGGATCCCCCACAACTCAGAAAGAAAAGGTGGGTGAAGAAAAATGGAAGAAAAGTTGAATATTCACAACAAGTGTTGTGGCAAAACTTCTTTGGGCACGACAATACTTCAAACACTTTTGAGTGACTTTTTTGGTGGACTTTTTTGTAACTTCCTATTGCTTTATTTCTTGGAGTCTTACAATCTTAACATTTAAAGATGTTAATACGTATAACAAAGGTATTTCTCTGGTATCTGGTATTCTACAGTATCGTTGATATTTTTACTGAAATGCGACTTCAGTTCAAACTCATGTATGAACCATTCACAATAATGAGATGACCCGCATGCACAGATATGCCGTCTCAGGCATTAAGTAATGCAGAGCGCGCCCCCTGCTGGTAACTAACTCCTCGTTAGTATAGTGGTGAGTATCCCCGCCTGTCACGCGGGAGACCGGGGTTCAATTCCCCGACGGGGAGGATGGATTTTTTTTTTTTCATGAAATGTAACAACTAACCAATATAAATGGTCAAATGCAACACATACGTTGGTATGAGCACTAAAACGTGATTTCCTTTAGACTCAAATGTGTCCAATGTGTACAGTTATGAGGCCACCACATGCACTGAAAAAAAAAAACGTGAGGTCACACTGTATTTAAAGAAATCTCACAAACTTCTATTGTGAGGGGCGAGATGTCAATGTGCATCTGAATCCAGCTTACAGAACACTTCAGCTTCATAACTTGAACCACACACTCTCTGTTTTTGGACTGAGAAAGCTCCTCGGATGAGGAGTGAAACATCTTCAGCTACAGAATAGAAATCAAGTTGTTTTTGGCTTTAACACTTTTTAGATGTATTATGGTAGTAGTACATATCTACACGTTAGCATGGGTGATTCTGAAAGTGCTGTGCAATCAGAACCGATTAAATTATCCTAAAACTGGGAAGGGTTTTGGCATTTTGCATCTCCTCATTTGTATAGTGGTGAGCATTTGAGACTGGAGGTCGATTCCCCAACATTGGGCCTCATGCAAGAACCGTTTGTACGCACAGATTTGTTCTTAAACTGTGCATACGAGTGATTTAGGAGCATTTGTGGCATTCAACAATGTTTTCGTATTCTAAGATTTTTTTCAGATACGAACTAAATTTACGAGTGGTCCAGACCTGTCGTATATTTTACGAGCAGCCAGTCTGCTGTTATCCAGACGGATTTTCTTCACTAATAACTTTATATTTCGTTATTCAGAAAATATTTTGAGTCTAAAGAAATCACGCACCATAATTATATTTGACAATAGGTTATTCTGTTTGAATTAGAATTATAATTTTAAATGTAATAATGACTAACGGATTAAAATATTTAAATTAAAATCAATTTGTTATCAATGCCGTTTTCTAACACTACAATATTAATATGAAGATCTCAAACTAAAACCAACTTAAATTATGAATTAATTTAAGTTTAATTTGTCTCGGTAACGCAGACTTTACATTGACCTCCTCCTGTTGCAGTCATAGAGCTCAGATAGCGCAATGAGATGCGCGTTGGCTCTCCGTTCCGAACCTTATGGGTTCAATTCCCACATGGGACAACGTTTTTTTTTTCTTTTACATTCATTCCAGATTTAAAAAACACAAGAAAACTATTTACAATACAACAAGAAATAAAGCATAAAGTCTTTTTAATCTGGAATGAATAAATAATCTAAAGAAAGAAGGAAAAAAAAGATAGTCATACCTTGTGGGAATCGAACCCACGAGGTAGGGGTGGGCGATATGGCTCAAAAATTATATCGTGATATTTCAGAGTATATCACGATAACGATAAATTTCGTGATATAACCCAACAAAAAAAAAAAGTATTTATTTGACAAAATTAACTTAACATGTTGCTTTGCAGTATTATATAGAATTTTAAAAAACAACAAGGGCTAATTTGACTGAAATTACTTTATTTAGTAAAGTATTTAGTCTCCAAGTAAAACTACACCTGCACTTTAGTTTTTGTGGTGTTTTTTAATCTATATTTTGTGCAGACTTTTCAATCTAAATAACAGATCATTTTTAAAGTGCAGGTGTAGTTTCCTAAAACAACTAGCCTAAATACAATTAAGCTTAAGATTTTTTGAGCATAAATGAAACATACAACAAATTATATATGCTTTTGTTCACGCCTCCACCAGCAACAACCTAAAACAAATTAAACCTCTAGCCAACAACATACGCCAGAACTCAGCTGCCCGTGTCATCACTCAAACCTCCTACTATGATCACATCACTCCTGTCCTGCAGCAGCTCCACTGGCTCCCGGTTAAATCACGCATCATCTTCAAAATTCTACTCCTCACGTTCAAAGCTATCCACAACCTTGCCCCTCCTTATCTATCTGACCTCCTACAAATCTCCATCCCATCACGCTCTCTCAGGTCCTCCTCTTCACTACAACTCCATGTACCCTCTGCCCGCCTCTCCACCATGGGGAGCAGGGCCTTCACCTGCTCTGCCCCTCACCTCTGGAACGCTCTACCGCCCGACCTTCGAAACACCACCTCCCTTTCTCTGTTCAAGACTGCCCTGAAAACCCATCTCTTTAGACTAGCTTATCATTAACTTTACTATATGTATTTTTATCTTCCATTTTATATCCTTTATGTATTTTATATTTCAATTTGTCGATGATAATGTTTGCTCTGTATTCACTGTGTTGGTTTGTTAAGTGTCCTTGGGTGTCATGAAAGGCGCTTTTAAATAAAATGATTATTATTATTATTATAACAAAGAATAAACATGTAGATGTATTTATCTATTCCACCCATTCCATACAAAACCAAAGGCTTAAAAAAAGAAGAAAAAAAGAAAAGAAAAAGCTTTTCAGGAGTTAAATGTAGCACTTCCATATAAGGTATGCACTTCTCATCTCTGCAGGGGATTGGCTCTGCTTGAACCACCTGTGTGACGTCACACATGAGCAGACATGTCACACATGAGCGTTTGGACAAATAAGAAAATTAAGGTGTAAGTCACCAGTTCAACCCATAGAACTACCGTAAACACGTTTTTAGACCAAATATTGCCAAATATTGCCAATTTACACAGATATGCACAATTATGTGAGAATAAACACAGCCATAGTGCTAGATAACATTTTAAACACATTCTAGGGAGTTTATCAGCTAAAAAAAGTTAATTTTGGGTTTAGTTCCACTTTAAATGAGCTGTAACTTCTACAAGTTGATCAGCTGACCGTGAAACTTGTTCGTGTTTCAACTTCATCTGTTCATGCAAGAACGTGTGATTCTTCTGATTCATTTTTTTAACTGAACTGTGTCTGATGGAGTGAGTGGAGCCGCGCGTGTTTAACAGAGGTGGACACGCTGCACCGCGGCTGCTCGGAGCGGAGCAGAGCAGAGCGGGGCGGGGGAGGGGGGGACAGTCTGTGCCTGCAGAGCAGGGGGAGAGAAGAGACGCGCGCGTTGTTTTTAACATTTTAGCAGTGACTAATTAGCGTTTTACACCACTACAGATTGTTGGAGGAGAGGTGCGCAGTTGTTCAAAGCGCTCGGGTGTTAAGGGGCGGGGCGCCCTGACGTATTACGTCATGAAATTAGCATATCATGATATAAGTTTTTTGCCCGGGCAAGCTTTTTATACCGGTATTACCGGTAACGATATGATATGGCCCAGCCCTACCACGAGGTCTAGATAAGGTAAGGAGCAGCTAACCGCATATGCGTTCCCACTTGTTGGGTGAGTTTACCAGACATTTGGACGTCGTGTTAGCCCCGTTAGCGTGATTAGTCTTACGGCACAATGGATAGAGAAAAACTTTGAACTTAAAAAGACTGTCCTTCATGCACAGGAGTGCAAAGCATCCCACACTGCAACTAGGAACCTGGAACAAGCCTCCACAAGTGAGACAGAATCACAGGTGACTAAACACATTTCATGTAATATAACTCAAAGTGTTATGCATATCATATGGCTGTTACTGAATATATGTCACCAGTTCTTACAGCTGCTGCACAATTTTTGTAACAAATAAGGTTAAATAAGAGGGCTATGTTCTGACAAAGGAACGTACTGTATATAAAATATCAGTATCGGCATCGGTTACCGGCCAAATTAATTTTAACATATCAGCACATTGGATACGGCTAGGGCTGGACGATATATCGATATTTTTAAAATATCGATATTTTTTCTAAAGAGATACAAGACGAGACTATATTGTTTATATCGAGAATCCTCCTGCTGCCTTCTTTCTCCCACTCGCCCCCCTCCCTCTCCTTCACTGAACACAAACCCAGCCCCTCAGCGGCCCTTCTCCTTCCTGCCTGCAGGAGGGCGGAGAGTGACTTTCAGCACAACAAGTAAACACGGCAGAAGAGCCGCTAGCTGTTGAGGGGGAAAAACAATGTTCTTTCTGAGCTAGTTTGGATTTAAATTGTCAGATGAGGGCAGAAAAAATATTTTTGTAGACTATGCTGAAAATAATCCCAAAGAAAGGTCGGAACTACGAATCTTTTTCACCATTTAAACAGCGGAGTGGAGCATGAACCGTGAAACAACAGAACCGAGTGTTTTTACAGCCTGCTGCTTCCTTAAAACAAACCACGGGTCTGAGCTCATTTAGCCGTGCGTGCACCCACAGAGCTTTATGAGAGGAGCAGAGAGAGGTGGAGACAATAATAAATCAGCAGTTTATCATATCACTAAAGATACGGTCCTTAGCGGCTAACAAGATGGCTAACGCTTTAGTCATCTTCTTCCACAGCTGAGACTGACCGTGTCTTTAGCGATATGATAAACTGCTGATTTAATAATAGTCTCCGCCTCTCGGTTCACGTTTCTGAGTGGAGGCTCACTACTGCAGTTCACAAACACACTGACTAAAGTGAAAGCACCTTTCTATCTTATCAAGACACTCAAAGCTCTTTAAAACACAATCTGTGTCCTCATTTACCCATTCATACAGCACTCTACTAGAACTGTACAAAGAATAATCAGTACTTTATCACATTCTTACACTGATGGGACACACATCAGAGGCAATGAGGGGTTCAGTGTTGCCCACTGCCCAGGAACACTTCTGCTGGATCCCCACCGCACGCATCTCGCGCAGCCGAAGCAGCCACTTTACATTGAAGTCTATGGGGACGCGAATCTTGGAGCAGCGGGTCGTGTCGCGGCGCATCTACAGCATACAAGCAGCGCGAAAGTGAGCAGCAGCTGTTTCCTACTCCCGCGTCGCATCCGAGCAGCGACTGTGCTGCTCGGCAGCACAGCTGTGGAAGCACGGCATTCCGTGCTTCCACAGCTAGATTCAGCTCGCTGCTCAGCAGCAAACAATCAGGACCAATCAGGAGAGACTCTGCCATGTGATCACGCAACGACGACGGGACGGAATTAGGTGGGCACCGCGCGAAACGTTTAACAGATGAAAAAAATCCCGCGGTAAACATGGAGGAGAAACTTACAGCAGGTCGTCAAACTGGGGGCGGGTGACACGGAAGTACCGCTGAAAGCGCTCCTCGTCTGCGCGCAGCTCCTGGATCAGATGGTGAAATTCACCGAATCCATGACGCCTCTCTAATGTGGGGTGAATCCAGAATCGTCGTTGTGCACGGCGTCTGCGTGTTGCTGCTTTGTAGATTAAGTACAAGGCAATTCTTCGTATTGCGTCCGCCATTTTTCTGAGACCGGAAATAAACAAACACCGGAGCGGAAGAGGACCAACACGCTCCTCCTCCCACTGCAGACGCGTTAGATGAGGACAGTCATCTGTTGACAAGCAGCCAGTACAGTGCGTTTGGAGATTTTTGGAAGCGCGATATGCTTTAGGTGAGGATGAGGCATTCAGCATGTGACTGCTGGTGGAATTGAACTCCCAGCTCTCCCATTGGAGGAGACTGCTCTAGCCTCTCAGCCACAGTTGCCCTCAGCTGAAGAGGATTATTATTTAATAGGTGTAAATAAATGTCTAAAAAATAAAGTAATGTATAGTTCATTTTTTAGACATTTATTTTGTAGAGTTAAGTTAGAGTAAGTCAGGAACATACAGCAAGGAAAAATAGTCCAAGTGTAGTTTGAAAATGGAAAACGATGCCCTACAATGGAAAAGTAAGAAAACTGAAGAAATTGGAGAAGTACAAAATTGCTTATTGGACTGCTTCAGAATCAACAGAGGATACTGTGGACTATGATCAGTCTCAGAGCCATATAAAGTGAGAGTTGCGACACTTCCATAGAGTTCCGTTGTAAGAATGGAATGCGGAAGTCACGTGGGTCATGGAGGGGGCGATTTGTTCCATGGCTCTGTTTTACAGTCTGACTCTGCCTGCAGTAGCGCTCCGTCGCCGCCAGAGGGCGCAGCTCCACAAGGTTTCCATAGCCATTGTTTGGAACGATTGACCGCCTGTCGGCGAGATCAAAGAGTGTCAGAACTCTCTCTATATATGGCTCTGATTAGTCTATGTATGAACTGTCTGTTGACTGACTTTATGGAAAATTACTTTTCTAAACAAAGTTTAATATCAACTGAAATAAATAAGCAAGAATTAGCTGAGGGTTACATGATTTGGTCCCGTGTCAGCAAGAACTTGTTCTGAGTTTAAATTAGTTTTTACTTTTATAAGTTACCTAAATAGCTTAAGTAATTTTAAAAAATAGCAATTTGTCAAAATATTAGCTTTAGTTTTTGATCTGACATGTTTTCATAGCTTCAGATTGACCAATGTTGCCTCGCATTTTCATCAATTGGCAGTTTTAGGGATGATTGATAAATCATTTAATGCTTGTAATCAATTGTTTATTATTTAAAAATTATTCCTCTGATAATATAAGGTATGACTTGTCTTTCTATCTAGAATCTCTGTCCTGTAATTACAATAAATAAATTGTATCAGGAAGATATGACAAGCTAGTTAATTATGGTAATTTATTCATTAAGTTAATGAATTAACAAAGATGATTAATTTGCATGTATTGAAAAGAAAAATACATATTCATGTGTTGGCTGTTATAAGTGGTAAATCTTAAAAGTTTTGTTAAAATCTACAGGGAACCCCCGACCTACGAACGAGTTTGGGACCTAAGAACCGTTCGCAGCTCGATCCGTTCGTAGGTAGGGGGTGAAAATTATATTAAAAAAAAATTATTCATTCATTCATTCATTCAACCTTTATTTATCATGCTAACGGAGCGCGCGCACACATTTAAGCATGTAAAGTAGTGTACTGTAATGTTAAACATTGCTATTCACATTTACAGAATAAATAAAAATATATTTTCTTACTTTGAGATGGTCAAAGCCGACATAGGTTGCCATGCGTTGATTGTTTTCGGGCCAAGCAGCGCGGGGGCCGGCAAGCCACCGCAGCTGCTCCAGACCTGTGTTAGCTAGCTGGCTAGCTTCTGCTAGCCAAGCCATGAGCTAGTGTTGGAGCGGCGGCGCGATCAATCTGCAGCTGCTGCTCCAGCCGCTGCTCCAGCCTGAGACGTCCACAGAGCTATTCCAGCTAGTAATTAATCCACATGATGCGATCCTGGTCACCAGTGTTCAAAAGGCCGGCTCCCGTGTTAGCTCCAGTGTTAGCTCTGGAGCTAGCCAGGCCGGAGGTGTAGCCAGGCCGGCCGGAGGTGTTCGCACGGCGGCCTGGCACGATCGGCGATAAATCCGCTGCTGCTTGAGACATCCACAAAGTTCACAGAGACGTTTCCAGCTAGTAATTAATCCATATGAAGCCATCCTGGTCACCAGTCTTCGTCCGGCTCTCGGCAGCTAACCTAAGATGGCGTCCGGTGTTCTACATTAATTTGTGACCGGAGACCCCAGTGACTGAACCTAAAATAGCGTCCGGTGTTCTACATTAATTTGTGACCGTGTAAACTGAAGACCTACTTCCTGTTGCCCAAGATTGCTCAAAAATTGCTCAAAAATGATCAGAAATGATCTTTTTTATCATAATTATTATTTATAAAGCCTTTAAAACAACCAGAGCTGCAACAAAGTGATGTACACATGAAATTAAGAACATTTAAACACAAAAAAAAAAAAAAAAAATTTTTTTTTTTTTTTAAATTCATATTTTTATTAAATATGATATGTTCGTAGGTCCCGTGGTTCGCAGGTCGATGGGGTCGTAGGTCGGGGGTTACCTGTATTGTGTTTTATTTAGAAATAGTGCTTACTGCTGATGACGCAAAAATGTCTATTTGCATGTCATAATTTTTGTTTGAAACAACAAAATGGGTAAAAAAAAAAAAAACAGTTGATTTACAGGACACAAAAAGACCATAACTTTCTTAAAGGGGACCACAGATGCAAAATTCACTTTTTAATGTTTTTTTAACTCAACTTTGGGTATGTACTTCATAAAAAAAACAGTCCTAGGGCCAAAAAAATGCACCCAGTGGTTTATTTACTCTAAGTATATTTATTTTACTGTGATAAGATAGGTTTCGTTTTCAAATCCTGCGGTTTGTGACGTCACAAACCGCAGCCACAACCCACCTCAAACCTGAGTCCAGCCCCTCACCTAGCAACCCCTGGTTAGGCTCAACCCACTTCAGTATAAAAGACATGACGGTTGTTTTTCATGATTTCATCTCATCTTTTGTTTAAATGTTCTTAATTTCATGTGTACAGCACTTTGTTGCAGCTGTGGTTGTTTTAAATGGCTTTATAAATAAAGTATAATTGTTATATTTGTTTGCTGACATTATAGTAAAAGTGTGTTTGAGCTGAACTTTTCTTTTAAAAATGAACATAATTGTCAAATAGCTGATAGGTTCGCTTTGACCGGTCTTCGTGTGCGTGGGCTGCTAAAACCTTCATCTGTTTAAAATGTAATAAGTTTAACACTTAAAAAACATATTTATTTGCTGAAAATTATAGCAAAGATGTGTCTGAGCTGAAGTTTTCTTTAATAAATGAATATGTTCAAATCCACTGGATTTAAATAATTTCGCTTGTCGGGTATTCCAAACGTGTGCGCAACATGCTGCAACAACCTTCATCTCTTTAACCCTAGGATGCATGAACAACCAATACCTACATTCTTCCATGAGTGGGGTCAAAATGACCCCAATTAGAATCAATGGGTTTTTGCAATGAATTTAAATTATGTCTTTAATTTTGGTTAAAGGCAGTTATGTTTATTATATTTGGGTCAACAAAAGACTGATTTTACATTTAACATGGTTATTCATAACTTTTTATTTAAAAAAATCACACGGAATAACATCAAAAATCTTCAAAAATTATAGAATGTCTATCTGTCTGAAGGACAAAAAAGAGAATGAACATACAACCAGAACACTGTACACTCACATGTGCCTACGCAAACATATTTTCTCTATTCACTGTGTGCAGTTGTCACTAATTATTTGCTTTTGGCTGTGACCATTGCACACTGGGGTACTGCATTTCCTGCACCAATTGGTGGCTTTGTAATCTTTGTTTATTGGACACATCTGGCACCTCTTTCTCTTCTGTTGGCCCTCTGTGCCTCTCTCCTGTTACTTGTTTGCAACTTTTGTCACTCCACATCTTCCAGTTGCTTCAGAGATGTCGGTTGGTAGGTTCAGGGTACCTTGGGTTGTGTAGAAGACTCCCAAAGAGCACACACATTGGTACATTCCAGTTCTTCTCACTTCCTGCAAGAATGGTCACTCCAATGAAGGCCATGAGCTCCTGTTTGCTTAGATTTTTCCACTATTTTCCTCTGCTTGTTGCGACTCTTCTTCCCTCCATGTTTGTTCATGTCAACACCTCTTCTAATATACTATCCATCCATTATCTTTTACCCGCTTCTTCCATTTTTGGGTCACGGGGGTCGCCGGTGCCCATGTCCAGCAATCACTGTGCGAGGGGTGGGGTACACCCTGGACGGGTCGCAAGTCCATCACAGGGCCACATAGAGACAAACAACCATTCACTCTCTCACTCACACCTAGAGACAATTCAGAGTTACCAATCAGCCTAACATGCATGTTTTTGGTCTGTGGGAGGAAACCGGAGTACCCGGAGGAAACCCACGCATGCACGGAGAGAACATGCAAACTCCACCCAGAAAGGCCCCCGGACCGGGATTTTAACCAGGTACCTGCTCGCTGAGAGGCAGCAGCTCTACTAGTTGCGCCACCGTGCTGCTCTTCTAATGTACTATCGGTGATAAACAGCTTTCATGCATCTATTGAGAGATGGTGCTAAACCCAGGTGCAGGCCCTGACCGACTTCTCAGTAAATTGTGGCTTGGTGTTTTAGCCTGAGTGGGAGATAACTCTGCCTAGTAAGAGCCCTCATGGCTCATTCTGTTGGACACAATATCCATTCCCTCTTTGGAGGTCTCAGAGGACTCCTCCGTGTCTGACTGATCTTGTTCAGCAGAGGCAGGTTGGTTTCCAGACAGCCTGACATGTCCAGGTGGACAATAATCTGTATCCTCTACATTCAAGATGCCAGATCCCGAGTCAGTACCACTGATGGGTTCTTCATTCCATCCGTTCAGGGTCATATCTCGAGCAAGGTCTTCGGGTATCGCTGTCCTCCAAATAGTCATGATAGTTTAGATGAGAAAACATAAAACAGACAAACATGAGACTTGGTTTCAACAAAGGACTATGACAACAATGGACAACAGCAACAATAGACAATCATAAAAGAGGCATACAGATTTTTAAAATAATATATATATAATATAATATATATAATAATATGTAATAGGTTATCCAACAGGTTTGCATTTGTTACAAGGAATTATGAATACAGTGAGTTTCTACACAACAAATCCAGTAATATCAGCTGGCTTACTAAGCTAGTGTAATGTTAGCTAGCTTAAGTACTAACATTATTTTGTAGTTAGCTAAGAGTGTCTACTTTGTTGACCAACAGGATATTCTATCAGTAAAGTCATGGAGTTGGTAAATGAAGATAATACATGTTTGCTGCTGTGTCAAACTGACCTCCTAGTGGTGAGACTGCAGGTATCAGATGTGTAAATGAGACAGAAAATGTATCTTGACAGTCACAGTTGGTAAGAATCAAAGGTTCCCAAAGCAAACCCTTGAGATTCCATTGGAAATGCTTGGGGTCATTTTTGACCCCACTCATGAAAAACTGGGGTAGTGACACAAAAACTGCAATTTCTGAAAATGTATAAAAACATTTAAAAAAATTCAAATGGCTTGAAGTCACAAACATGTTTTATGAGGAATACCTGGAATATGGAAGAGTAAAAACTTTTAGTTTCAGAGATTTTGAAGAATAACAACCCTCGGGGTCATTTTTGACCCCACTTATGCATCTAAGGGTTAAAATGTAACAAGATAAACACCAAAAAATATTTATTTATTTATTTTTATTCAAACTCATTGAATTCTTCATCCTCTGCGTCGCTGAAGAGTTCTGTCAACTCCTGAGCAGGTAACAGGTGCAGCGCTCAGAGCAGCTGCGTCCTCCTGGCTCCGCGTCAGCTCCATCAAACATCCTGCCTTCCTGAACCCAGACAGATGGATTCTTTACTGACTGAGGTCCAAGCTTTATCCTTCCATCCACCCATCTGTCCGTCCATCCGTCCGTCCGTCCGTCCATCCATCCATCCGAGGACCTGCTGCACGTCACGTGCATTTGTCCTGTAGCTGTTGCTCTCTGTCCATCACGGTGCAGAGCTGCTTTGAAGCTTGGTCAAGCCTTCCATGCAGGAATGGAGTTAAACACTATAATTTTATCCTTAAACTACAACATGATGTACGCGCACACGTTGTCCATCCAGCAGGACTTTTTTTTTTGCTCTAAAATATCCGTATACAGGTACACTGGTCGTCAAAAGCCTAGCACTAGAAGTCCCAGGATTTTCGACCTCCCCCCAGAAGTCCTGAAAGAGGGTCAAAAGACCCTTAGTCCAAACCAACCATTAGTGGGCCATTAACTGCCTTTTGTTATAAATATGCATGCACACAACTCAGACACCCCCACCACAAGAAAATGAAGCCTTCATCCTGTGCCCTGGATCCTTTGCCCTCGTCTCTCATAAAAACCAATCATTCTGCAATAGGCCCACTTATCACTCAAATAATAAATCAGTCTCTACAATCTGGTCATGTTCCACTGCCTCTAAAAACCGCCATCATTAGGCCTCTTCTGAAAAAATCTAATTTGGATCCCGACATTTTTTCTAATTACCGCCCAATTTCACACCTCCCTTTTCTGTCTAAAGTGCTGGAAAAAGCTGTTGCTGCTCAGCTGCAGGATCACCTACAACAACACTCTCTGTATGAGAAGTTCCAGTCTGGATTCAGGGCAGCTCACAGTACAGAGACTGCATTGCTGAGGGTTACCAATGATGTCCTCTTGGCTGCTGACACTGGCTCTCCCTCCATCCTTGTCCTCCTTGACCTCACTGCAGCCTTCGACACTGTGGACCATAGTATCCTCCTCCACCGTCTTCATGTGGAGGTCGGTCTCTGCGACACAGTCCTGGACTGGTTCAAATCTTTCCTCTCCAATAGGCTGGAATGTGTTAGTCTTGGCAACGCCACGTCCCAGACAGTTGGTGTCTCCTGTGGTGTCCCTCAGGGGTCAGTTCTGGGGCCCCTGCTGTTTTCCCTTTACATGCTGCCTTTAGGTCAAATTATTAATCAGTTCAACATTTC
>JBBPBX010020185.1:24741-43637 GCA_038048925.1 Garcialebias charrua | reverse complement strand
ATTACAGTACACTACTGTACATGATTAAATGTGCGCACGCTCCGTTAGCATGATAAATAAGGGTTGAATGAATGAATGAATGAATAATTTTTTTTTTAAATATAATTTTCACCCCCTACCTACGAACGGATCGAGCTGCGAACGGTTCTTAGGTCCCAAACTCGTTCGTAGGTCGGGGGTTCCCTGTAATTATTTTTCTTCTGCTTGTGGTTATTCCTGTAGTTTTCTGTGTTGAGTCCTTAGTGCAACATTTTTAAATAAAAATTTATTTCAGTTTTGTTGACGTGGACTGCGCACACTGTTGCAAAATTTGAGGCTGATGCCCTCAGTCACACAGGGACCTGATTAGCACTGAGAAGTGCATAAATACCAAAATTATGTCATACAAGCCTGGCAATCAGTTGAATAAGAATCTGCACTCCTGGTTCAAAGTGTGTTAAATTAGGCACTACATGGGAATTTGACAAATGTGTTCACTGTGATGTCATTATGGGAAGGAAGAGGAGGCAGGACTTCAAATAAAGGATAATATGAACAGTTCAAGATTGGCTTCTCTTGTGGTAGAAATAAGCTCATTTGGAGATTTGGAACCTGCAAACACAATACAACAAAGCAAAAGAAGGGAAAAAATGGAAAAAAGTTTAATGAAATGTCTTAACATGGTCTAAATCTGTTAAGATTACATGTCAAACTAATATTAGGCAGGAAGATCTCACAATGACAGATTTAAAGACCAATAAGTCTGACAATAGAAGACCATCCTTATTAACAAACAATAACAAACCATATGCTGTGATGTTATCTACTGTTATATATTTCTGGGATTTTGCTTTAATTATTTACAAAGTATTTATAGTTAATCAATATGTTTCTTCTCCTCCTTTACCTTACTAAAGTTTTGTCCTGTTTCTATGGATATTGTGGTTTATGTGACTCTGAACATCTTTGGAAAACCCATGTTTTCAAGAATTGTATCATAGTGTGCGCTGTTGTTCTCCTCACATTTATTTTTCTGTACTTTTTTTAACCCAACGTACTTCTGCATACTTTGTGCTATTTTACTCATTCATATACCAAGCTGTTCAACTCATTCCAGAGATGGGTGCTATGACTTTTGTTTTTTTTTCTAACTTTGCTACTTATGATATTTATTAAAGCTGCAATATGTAGCTTTTGAACACGCTGGCACTTAGAAACATTTTGAATAGAGACACGTTTCTGGTCCCTCCTCACTCAGAGCCATATATGACTCAGCTCCACCTCACTCGCACTGCAGCCTGGAATGCTCCGCCCCCACATGTCCCGTCTCAACCGCTGCAAAGTTCTGTGATTATATGTTAAAGGGGACCACAGATGCTAAATTCACTTTTTAATGTTTTTTTACTCAACTTTGGTTATGTACTTCTTAAAAAAACAGTCCTAGGGCCAAAAAAATGCACCCAGTGGTTTATTTACTCTAAGTATATTTATTTTTCAGTGATATAATAATAATACAGGGAACCCCCGACCTACGAACGAGCTTGGGACCTAAGAACCGTTCGCAGCTCGATCCGTTCGTAGGTAGGGGGTGAAAATTATATTTAAAAAAAAAAATTATTCATTCATTCATTCATTCAACCTTTATTTATCATGCTAACGGAGCGCGCGCACACATTTAAGCATGTAAAGTAGTGTACTGTAATGTTAAACATTGCTATTCACATTTACAGAATAAATAAAAATATATTTTCTTACTTTGAGATGGTCAAAGCCGACATAGGTTGCCATGCGTTGATTGTTTTCGGGCCAAGCAGCGCGGGGGCCGGCAAGCCACCGCAGCTGCTCCAGACCTGTGTTAGCTAGCTGGCTAGCTTCTGCTAGCCAAGCCATGAGCTAGTGTTGGAGCGGCGGCGCGATCAATCTGCAGCTGCTGCTCCAGCCGCTGCTCCAGCCTGAGACGTCCACAGAGCTATTCCAGCTAGTAATTAATCCATATGATGCGATCCTGGTCACCAGTGTTCAAAAGGCCGGCTCCCGTGTTAGCTCCAGTGTTAGCTCTGGAGCTAGCCAGGCCGGAGGTGTAGCCAGGCCGGCCGGAGGTGTTCGCACGGCGGCCTGGCACGATCGGCGATAAATCCGCTGCTGCCTGAGACATCCACAAAGTTCACAGAGACGTTTCCAGCTAGTAATTAATCCATATGAAGCCATCCTGGTCACCAGTCTTCGTCCGGCTCTCGGCAGCTAACCTAAGATGGCGTCCGGTGTTCTACATTAATTTGTGACCGGAGACCCCAGTGACTGAACCTAAAATAGCGTCCGGTGTTCTACATTAATTTGTGACCGTGTAAACTGAAGACCTACTTCCTGTTGCCCAAGATTGCTCAAAAATTGCTCAAAAATGATCAGAAATGATCTTTTTTATCATAATTATTATTTATAAAGCCTTTAAAACAACCAGAGCTGCAACAAAGTGATGTACACATGAAATTAAGAACATTTAAACACAAAAAAAAAAAAAAAAAATTTTTTTTTTTTTTTTTTTTTTAAATTCATATTTTTATTAAATATGATATGTTCGTAGGTCCCGTGGTTCGCAGGTCGATGGGGTCGTAGGTCGGGGGTTACCTGTAATGTCTTTTTCTGTCATATGTGTATGTTTCCCATACACAGACGAAATTCGTCTCTGCATTTAACCCAACCACCACCAGGTGGTGCAGTGAGCAGCCAGAAAGCGCCCGGGGAGCTGGAGAATTAGGTGTGCACTCATAGACACCCCAAGGTGTGTAGTGGCCGGCCGGGGCGCGAACCCGCGTCCTTCGGGTCCCAAGTCGGAAGCCCTGCCACTAGACCATCTTGGCTCCTGTATAAATGTCTCGTTTTCAACCCACCCCAACCGGAGTCCAGCCCCTCACCTAGCAACCCCTGGTGATGCTCCACCCACTTCAGTATAAAAGACGTCACACTTTTTTTTCCTGAGTTCATGTCAGCACAATGGCTACTAGAGTTCGATGTTTCGTTGTTGTTAAAATGCAGTACCGCTAATAACTAATTATCTATCAACGAAAAAACTTATTTACGGGCTCTTAAATCAACCGGACGACTGCTCACGGACCATATCCGGTCCGCGCCGGATGTGGTCCGTGAAAAAAGCGGTCCCCGCTAGAGAGAGCGTGTATAGCAGTTAGCAGCCAGTGTGTTACTCTGCAGCCTTATTGCTTGTTTTCGAAGAGTCAGACGAAGAGTTTTTAACATGGAGGGTGAACTTATGGATGTTTCTCAGCGGCCTACGCGACGCGTCAGCGCCTCATTTGCCCTGCCCAAAATGGCGTCTGCCTCTGGGTCTGACTCAGGGTCCCCTTTGGAGGGCGGAGTTAATGTAAACAGATTTTTGAAGGGCGTGGCCTTATCATAAACAGCCTGTTCAGAACGGAAGTCAGAAAAGGCACAACTAGAAAGGGGATATTTTATTATCTAAGAATGATTTTGTGCATTAAATTGAATGAACATGGTCTGGATAGCCCACGGACATGCCATAAAAATTTATAGGACCAATAATTGGTCTCCTTTAATAAAACGTTCTAAAAAATAAAATAAAACCATGGAGCACTGGTCCAGCAACACAAAAACACCCTGAAATCTGCAGAGCTTCGCGCAGCCACGTTGGACATGATTTAATTCGCTCGTGACAAATCCACTTCCTCATTTCTGTCAGTGAAGAGAGAAGCGAACACTGCTGCGGGCTCGCTGCAGGGTTGACAGGCAGGGGCGTGGGTTAGGGGGTGAGAAGTTAGAAGCTCTGTTTTTATTGGCTGAATGGCTGGTTATAAAGTCTGTTATTATTGGCTGGTTAACCGCGGGCCGCTCTCTGGTTTTTATAAATGCTTTTATTACCACCGGGAGACGCCAGAGGAATATAGTTTTTTTCAGAGATTACATGTCAAACATCAATCTTTCAAGAGATAGTGGCAGAGTGAAGAAATGTGTTTAAAAAAAAAAGCTACATACTGAAGCTTTAACATACAATTTCACCAAACGTTGTCGTCTTTGGAAATCTGCTGAAGCGTACATCCTCTATTTTTGTCTTCTTATGCTACTTTAGCTTTTAGCTAGTATTTTACTATTTTTCAGTACCGGTACTGTTCTGCTAGTTTTAACTTCTAGTTAGCTCTCGGGTTATTTTAGCTAACCTTTTGTTAATTTAAATCTTTAGCTACTGTTATATTATTTTTAGCTAGTTTTTATTATGTTTGGGAAGCACGGTTGCTCAGTTGATAGAGCTGTTGCCTCTCAGGGAGAAGGTTGCTGGTTCGAATCCCGACCGCTTTCGACATCATCCAGTCAGATTTGTTCTGTCTCAAACTTGTCCTAAATTTTGATAAAACCAAAGGGAGGCTTTTTTCAAACAGGAAGTCGGTCCCAGCAGTTCTTCCTTTGATTTTATCCTCAAATGGTGTCCCTATTGAGTTTGTTGATTCCTATAAATATTTGGGTATCCTGGTCGATTCGCATCTCTCATTTGATTTGATTTGATTTGATGTTTATTCATTCATTTTAAGAGAACAATACAAGACAGTTTCATCAGATACAAGAATACAAGTAGGATAAAATGAAGGGAGCAGAAAGAAGATGAAATCTTAAACTCCACTTAAACTCCATTTAAACTCCACGTGGAAAACCTAGTAAAGAAACTGAAAGTTAAACTGGGTTTCTTTTTCAGAAACAGATCATGTCTACTGAATGTTAGGAAACGCCTTGTATCTGTGACTTTCCTTCCCTCCATTGATTACAGTGACATTCTCTACATGAATGCTCCTACAAACACCCTGCAGATGTTGTCTATCATGGTGCTCTAAGATTCATAACTGGCTGTGATTATCGTACCCACCACTGCACCCTGTATTCACTGGTTAACTGGACATCATTAACTTCACGCAGACTCTTCCACTGGTACATTTTCATATTTAAATCACTTCTTGGTCTGCTGCCTTCATACATCTCCTCCTACATGTCTCTGCGTGAGTGCAGCTACAGCGTGCGCTCTCAGGACATGATTACCTGCAGTGTCCCCTCAGTGAGGACTGAACTTGGCAAAAGGTTCTTCTCCTACTCTGCTCCTGCTTCCTGGAATATCTTACAAAAAGATCTGAAGATCTCGACCTTGACTTCTCTAAATGGCTTTAAGAATCTGCTGGAATCCTGGCAAAACCCAATGCAGACATGTTCCTGTTTTTAGTTGTCTACATTTGCCTTATAATCTGTCTGTTTTGCTACTTTGACATCTTTGTTTTAACTTGTAAAAAAAAAAAATCTGTATGCCTCTTATGATTGTCTATTGTTGATTGTCAAAGGAAAATCTACTGTTGCTGTTGTCATCATTCTTTGTTTGTAGCCAGGTCTCTCTTGTAAATGAGTCCTCGAGGCTCAATGGGATTAACCTGCCTAAATAAAGGTTGAATGAATTTTACACACACACATTGTATATAATATTTAAAAACTGCAGATAAACTTATTTACATTTTAGTGTCCATACGACAAAACCTATAAAACTTTTATGAGAATGTTTTATTCATGTTTTATTGAGTCCATTTTAACCTTTACCTTCATCTGTTGGTTTGGACTTTTGACTTGCAAGAACAAGAGCAAACTCTCGGGGATTGTCAAGATGTGCAGCAAAACCGCTGGCATAGACCTAAAAAACCTTGCAGACCTACACAAAGTGAGGTCAGTGAATAAGGCCAGGCAGATTCTGGCAAATCCTGATCACCCACTCCATGGTGAGTTCAGGTTGCTTCCATCTGGACGCAGGTTTCTGCAACCCAGATGTAGAACAAACAGAATGAAAAACTATTTTATCCCTGTAGCAATCAGGTTTCTCAATGCACATTAATTTTAACATTAATGTCTTGTGTATATATATGTATGTATATACGTGTGTATGTATGTGCATATGTGTAGTACACACCTATTGACTGTGAAGCTAATTGCCCCTCGGGGATAATAAAGAAACTTGAACTTGAACTAGAATAACCTGCGACAGCTTTTTGATGCACGTTTCATTCAAACGGCAGCAGAAATGAAAGTTTGTGAGCAACTCCTAATTGCAGCTTCAGCCACCTGTTGGGCCAATCAGCTCCTTCAACTCAGCGGCGGTGATGTGTGTCAGCTGGCCGCAGAGAGGAACTCAAGTCCCTAATAGCCTTTAGAGGAACTTAATCAACGCTTAGCCGCCAGGTCAAAGTTCTGAAGCAAATCCAAACGCAATGAGGCACGGTCGACCGCTGCCGTTGTAGTGGAGCTTGATTATTCCGCTGCCCGTTCCATTTCCCAAGGGAAAGCTGGTGAAATATTTCACATTTTACACTCGTAAGTACGCAAGTATGTCGACTTGTGTGAGAACTGTGATCATAGGCCAAAAAATGCTGGACATGATGTCATTGAGGAACGAGTGTAAGCAAACAGGGTGGTGTTTTTAAAGCTGCGAGGTAAGATGTGTGACCCTCGGTGCATGACATGCAAGCAAATAAATGCCTGCAGTTTTTCTTTCTTTTATTGGTGTGTGTGTGTGTGTGTGTGGAGGGGGGTATACAGCCTGCAGTCATCTCATGCCGCACATGTACGCATGCCAACACGCAGATACTCATTCTACACACATACTCGCTCCTCTCCCTCCCTTATAGTCTGGACTGAAAGCCCGTACAGGCACAAGCTCACACAGTTTCCCCACAGAGAGGGGCACACTGGGGTGGTGGATGGAGTAGGGGGGTGGGGTGTCAAGCAGCAACGCAGCCTACTTGCCTGTTGCTAA
This sequence comes from Garcialebias charrua, assembly GCA_038048925.1. Taxonomy (NCBI): domain Eukaryota; kingdom Metazoa; phylum Chordata; class Actinopteri; order Cyprinodontiformes; family Rivulidae; genus Garcialebias; species Garcialebias charrua. The sequence goes on along the minus strand of JBBPBX010020185.1, from coordinate 36,853 downwards.
GAAACGCAGGGTAGCCAGCAGAAGCTGAGGTGATATTTTAACCTTCACTTCATTGTCGGTGGGCTTGAAGGCCGAGAAATCCTGCTTCCTTTCCCGATGGGTGATTTTCTTCTTCGACTTGTTGTCAGCTGAGGGTGGGGAAAAAAAACGAGAAGTCAGTTGTAAGGCATGACCTGCGACTCTTCCCGCTATGGGGTGCCGTTTGTAAAGTTACACTATAAAAGTTAACAGCAATATTTTGGTTTACAGGTAGTCCCCGACTTACAAGCACATCGACTTACGAGGTTCCGGACTTACGAGCTGGCTAACGAACAGTAAAGTTGTACAGAACATACAGAAAATACAGCACTGGTATGTGTTCTTAGATGAAAGTGTGTTAGCTAACCGTTTGTAAACCGTTTGTAAAAAGTTAGCACTTTGAGATTTTTATTAATGAAAAGTGCATTATAAATGGAATTCATTATTATTATTATTATTATTATTAAACAAAGTTATGAGCATGTTTATGAACTAGTATGTACGTTTGTGTTGAAAAACGGGTGTTCGTAGTAGCGCTAGCTTACATTTTCCGACTTGCGACCGAAAATCCGGACTTACGAGCGACACGTGTTTCGGGTTCCGACAAACGAGATTTCCTGTTACGAGCACCTCGTAGGAACGGAACTCGCTCGTAAGACGGGGACTACCTGTATTTAGCCATTCATAAGAAAAAAACTTTTTTTTTCCAGTCATATTTTCACTTTTATTCATACATTTTTAAATGTCATATTTCCAAACTAAATGTTTATTTTATAAGCTAAATGTTTAATTTACAAACTAAATATTTAAAGCTTCAGTATGTAGCTTTTTTTATGAACATATTTCTTCACTCTGTCACTACCTCCTGACAGACTGATGTTAGCCAGGTAATCTCTGAAATTTTTTTAAAAAAAAATATTGTCCCCTTGCTTCTCCAGGTGGTAAATAAGCATTTCTAAAAAGAAAAGGTGACCCGCCATTTTCCAGCCAATAAAAACAGAGTTTGTAACCAGCCAATAAAAACAGAGCTTGAATTTGAATCAGCCAATAAAAACAGAGCTTGAATTTGAAATTCAACAGACCACAAGGGGGCAGAGCCACATATGGCTCTGAGGGGGAGGGATCAGAATGCTTTGCCTGTTGAAAATATTTCTAAGTGCTGCAGTTCTACAGAAACTGCATACTGAACCTTTAACTTGCAAGTAAAATTTTTATTTAGTGAACTAAATATTTAGGTGTAAACTAAATATTTAATTTCCAAGCTAAATATTTATTTTCAAAATTAACATTTAGTTTCTAATCCAAACATTTATTTTCTAAACTAAATATTTAATTTGCTAACTAAATATTTAGCTCGGACCTAAATATTTATTTTCCAAGCTAAACATTTAATTTCCAACGCAAATATTTAATTTGCTAACTAAATATTTAGCTTGGACCTAAGTATTTAATTTGCTAGCTAAATATTATAATTGCAAGTTAAATATTTAGTTAGCAAGCTAAATTGGAAATTAAATGATTTATTTCCAATCTAAATATTATTTTCAAAACTAAACATTTAATTTCTAAGCTAAACATTTAACTCCTAAACTAAATATTATATTTGCTAACTAAATATTTCGCTCTGACCTAAATATTTATTTTCCAAGCTAAATATTTAATTTCCAAAACAAGTGTTTACCGGTAATTTGCTGACTAAATATTTAGCTTGAACCTAAATATTTAACTTGTTAGCTTAATATTTAACTTGAAAGTTAAACATTTAGTTTGTAAATTAAGCATTTAGCTTGGACATAAACATTTAGTTTGTAAACTAAATATTTAGTGAGGAGCTAAGTATTTAGCTTGTTAACTAAATATTTAACTTGTAAGTTAAATATTTAGTTTGTAAACTAAATATTTAGTGTGCAGCTAAATATTTAGGTTGTTAACTAAATATTTAACTTGTAAGTTAAATATTTAGTTTGTAAACTAAATATTTAGCTTGTAAATGAAATATTTAGTTTGGAACTAAAACATTTATAAATGTATGAATAACAGTGAAAATATGACTTAAAAAACAAAAACATTCTTATGAAAGGCTAAATAAAGCAAAATATTGCTGTTAATTTTTGACTGTGTAACTTTACAAACGGCACCCCATCTTCTCCCCCTTCCATCAGTACACCAGAGACACTCCACAGACTCCGAGCTAAAGCCCCGGGTCACAGGGTGCCTAAAGTGAAGTTACACAAAGCTCTTTTCTGGAATTACAGCAGAGCGTCTTTCTCAGAAAAGGAGAGCAACATTCTTACCACATTCTTAACATTACTGAAAGCAATATGTATTACATTACACTGTACACATACTTCTTATATGTGGACCCTTACTGACACCGATGATGGGAGAACAAACCAAGCAGGCCACATTTTGCAGCGATACGTAGAAACAAACAAATACCTAAACATGTAATTTCTCTCAAGTTTTAAGATGTGATGAAAAAAATTTAAACCAAAAAACAATTCATGTTTAGAGAAAAGCAAAGCATAAAATAAAGCTTTTCATCAAAAGAAACAAGCTGCCAAGAAATTAATATTATACTATTTTGGCATATAAACAAAGCATTATTTATAGTACCGGTAAGTCAAATGGTTAGTTTTAAAGCGGTTTGTTTTGTGGTTATTTATTAAACTGACGCAGAGCTCAACTTACAGACAGGTTTGTACCCTTTTAGTTAAAGAAAAAAAAAAAGGTCGATGAAGTTGTCAGGATCTGTGTCTTTTTCGGTTGTTTTTGGTATTTGATAGTTATTTAAAAATTATTGTTTATTTTTTTATTTTTCTGTGCTTTGCAGGTTTACTTGTGGTTCCTAAGGTTTCCAAAAGCAGAATGGAAGGAAGATCTTCCAGTTATCAGGCTCCTCTCTTGTGGAACCAACTTCCAGTTTCTGTCCGTGACGCTAACATCTGTCCAGTTTTAAGACTGGGCTTAAGTCTTTCCTTTTTGATAAATCCTACAGTTAGGGTCAGCTTGGGTTTCCTGAGATATCCCTTAGTTACGCTGCTATAGGCTTATACTATAGGACAAACTGACCTAATTTCATCAAATGAATAGTTACTAATGAATACAAACAAATACTTTATACAGTATTTGTATTTGTATCTTGAGATATGTTTTTTGATCTTTCCTACTAGAGATCTTTCTCAACTCGCTCTGCAAGAGGTGGCAGCTTCGTTGCTTCCCCCCCCCCACCCCAATTTCTTTCCTTTTCCCTGCTCTGCTCTCTGTTTGTCTGCAGCTCCTTGGATACTCATCTCCCGAACGTAAATATTGATTATGGATTTGGTATCATGGACGATCAACTCTACTGACAAGATTTTTTCAATAAAATGACAAGGTCCGGGGGAACCAGCTTGCCCAGCACAGACGCACTCTGGAGGATACGCCATGGACTCGTGGGGAGAGTGGAAGGTGATGTGTCTCTCAGTCCTGTCTGTGGAGGATGTGGAAGATATTTACATAATTGGATTTATGATAGCGGGGGCTCTTCTTTTTGGCATCGGCGGGGCTCTGCTCTATCGGAAAATGAGGAAGACTTCGGCGGCTGTTTCGGCCATGACAAAGCTACCGAGTCAGTGTGAAGGTTTGATCCGTGCCGTGACCTAGCTAAATCAGCTGATTTACGAGCTTAACCGTAAGGTGGAGGCGATTTATGAGAATTGCAGGCTACCGGCTGCTACTGGGACTCGTCAGCGTGGTGGATTCGACCTTGAAGCAGATTCTTAGCATGGATCAATGGAACAGATTCCCACAATTAGGCTATTTTGGAATCGGATCGTCCAGATGGACTCCAAAGCTGAAGGAAAAAAAATCTTGTCTGCCTGAAGAAAATCAACAATCATGCTTATCTGAATCTGACTCCCCACCCGCCTTGGAAATGGGCTGGCTATCACATTTCTCCTGGGTCATGAGTAACCAAGGACAACAATGGCATCTATCGCACTAGTCTAGTTCTGCTTGGAGGTTTCTTCCCATTATCAAGGAGTCTTTCCTTTCCACAGTTGCCTTTGCGTTTGCTCAGGGTGGGAAACTTCGACTAAATGAAGACAACATGTCTGCTAGCTTCCTTCTTTACTTATAAATAAAACTTTTACTAACTGGCATTTATAATGTACAGTATGTGAATGTTTGTGTCCAGTGCCCTGAGATGACTTCTGTTGTGAGTTGGCGCTTCATAAATAAACTGAATTAAAAAAATTCCCAGTTTCCTCTGTCATCTGTTCTTTTCTCCTTAGTCAGTTCTGCTCCTTCAGCTCCTGCCCCGCCCACTCTCACCTGTCCCCCGTTCATTACTCCAGGTGTTTCCCCTCCACTCATCCACCCCTGTCCACATCATCGCTCACGTTTCACTCCTCCTCTGTCTAGCATTTTGTCGTGTCTGGTCCTCCTCTGTGTTCCAAGTGTTGTTCATTTGTAGTTTTGCCACCACATCAGCCTTTTGTTTTGTTAAATACATTTTGGCTGGAGCTCCTTGTGTCAGTCTGCAATCATGGGTCCAAAATAAAATAAATAAATAAATGAAAACTAATGACACTGCCCTTGACCCAAGAGCAGGTGCCTCTAGAAAGATTCAAAATAATTTGACCACAGGGACACGTAAAACTAACATCTGTCCAGTAATCTGCAGTATGCTTCTATTTAAAGGATGAGAAGTAGTCACTACGCTGTTTGGTATCTTGGTGTGTAAGACGCTGATCATGGATCACAAAAGGCCACAAATACAACTTGTCTCAGGAGCTTAGAGAAACAACGATTGGCATGATGTTAAAGTTAAAGGCTATAAAACCATCTCCAAGCAGCTTGATGTTCCTGAAACATGGAGAAGGCTCTGATCTGTTCTGGGGCTGCTTTGCTGCATCGGGCACAGGCTCTCTAGAATATGTTCAGGGTACAATGAAATCTCAAGACTATCAAGTTATTCTGAAGCTAAATGTGCTGCTCAGTGTCACAAAGCTTGGTCGTCCAAATGGATAATGAGCCGAAACAGCTAGCCTGGCCCTCGCCTTCCTGCACAGCTCCGCTCAATTCTCATTTCCCTTCACTGCACAGTCTGGGACTTCTCTCATAGACAAGGATTTCTCCGGTAGATTTTTGACCGGACCAATCAGAGAACAGAAGGGGCGGAGTTTTTGGCCCCTAACCCACGCCCCCACCTGTCCCAGCGCAGCCAGCGAGCAGCCGCATGTTCTCATTCAAAGCGATGCAAAGCGATGCAGGACTGTTTTATAAATGACACAAATGTATTAATCTCCCCTTCTTAATCCCTTATCTGGAGTTTTCTTTTGTTTTTTTGGCCAAAAGTCAAGTGTTCGCTCCCTCCTCCTCCTCCTTCTCTCCCTCCGCTGATAAGGAAATGCCCCCACCTGTCCCAGCGCGCAGCCGCATGTTCTCATTCAAAGCGATGCAGGACTGTTTGATATGTGACACAAATTTATTAATTTCCCCTTCTTAATCCCTTATCTGGAGTTTTCTTTTGTTTTTTTCCCCAAAAGTCAAGTAATCGCTCCCTCCTCCCTCCTCCTTCTCCTCCTCACCCTCCGATGAGTGAAATGAACAAGGAAATGCCTCAGGTTGTCACGAGAGAATTAAAGTCAGGTTTTAAGTTGCTGCCTGAGTCCCATCAGATTTCCTGGTCTTCTGGTGTGTTGGACCAGCGATCCATGGTTTTATTTTATTTTATTAGGACGTTTTATTATCATATAAACACAGAATATGCAACGGAGCGAGAGAAAATTCAGCAGGAGGCGGAGCTGAAGTCAAGTTCAGCAGACCACGGGGGAGCAGCCATCAGCAGAGGTCACGCCTCCAGCAAGAATTGGTTGTCAATGGAAAAAGTCCAGACCCTTGTCTGAAGCGAAGTGAAGGACAGGGTCTGGTTTTAACCAGGCTACAAAACAGCCAAAAACACCCAAGATTGGCTCAGAACCAAACATGGGACTATTTTGAAGTGGACTTCTGAGCCAAATCTTGTTGAACAGCTGGAAAAGGAGCTGAAACATGCAGTCTGGAGAGGGTACCATTCAAACCTGAGACAACTGGAGCAGTTTGCTCACCAGGGTGGACTAAAATACCCCAGTACAGGTGCTGAAGTCTCAGAGAGTTACAGAGGTGATCGCAGCGATTACTGTACCTCTAAAGATTGTGCAAAATAATCAAAAGTGTAAAATACTTTTAGTATTTTACACAGTTACAGTTTTATCTTTGTTTCTGTTGAACCACAGTTAAGCAATGACTTATTTCCATGAGTTGGGTTAAAAATATTATAGTGTGAATGTTTATGAATCATTCACAATACAGTATTGTGATCCGTTTTTCTTCCGTACATTTTTCGGCACTATTCTCGTCCCGCAGTTTTCAAGCTATTGTAACAAATCATATCAAACCTTTCAGCTCGTTCAGGAGAAGGATGCTATGACTTTAGCCTTTTGAAATATTTAGCCTTTTCTGCCATTTTTCTTCTTATAGAAAATCAATTGAACTCATTTTACATCCTTCAGATCTGTTTACAACCTTTTACTGCCCCTTTAACATTTTGTTCTGCCTCAGCTTCTTTCAACGTCATTGTGAAAAGTTAAATTGTTTCAGTTATTTTCAGCTACTTTCAGCAGTTTTTTCAGCTGTTTTGTGCTCCCTTCAGATTCTTTCTGCTAAATACATTTTTGTGTTTCTTCTAACTTATTTGTAATTTCAGCTTGTTATGCTCCTTTCAGCTTATTTATGCAAGTGTCAGCATTTTCTATTTCATCTACTAGTCGTTTTATGCTCATTTTAGCTTTTAGCTAATTCCACATTTTTTGCACTCATTTCAACTTTTTTCAACCTAATTCATCAAAAATGTGCTCTCTCCACTTCTTTCTGGTAATTTAAACATCTTTCTGCCTTTTAGCCACTTTTAGCCAGTTTTTCCCCCCTTTTTTTTGTTGTGGCTAATTTCAGCTTTTTCAGACAATTTCCACTTTTTTATGCTCATTTCTGCTTCTTTCAACCTAATTGGGCAAAAATGTGCTCTCTCCACGCCCTTCTGCTAATATATGCTTGTTTTACCCTTTCAGCTAACTCTTTACCATCTCTTAGCTAATTTAGGTTGTTTTCAGATAAATTCAAGTTTTTTTGTGGTAACTTTAATTTCAGCTTGTTATGCTCCTTTCAGCTTTTTTCTACTAGTTTCAGCTTTTTCTGATATTTCAGCTACTATTTAGCTGATTTTGTGCTAATTTTAGCTTTTTCAGCTAATTCAACATTATTAGTTCATCTCAGCTCTTTCCACTTTCTTCTCGTACCGTAGTTTAAAGGTGGTGTGACATGATTTTGGAACTATGCATAAAGTTGCACAACATATACGGTACTGTATATGTTGTATCATTCAACTATGTTAGTTTTTACAAGCAAAATGATAAATCAATGAAATTTTGTTTCAAAAGTGATTTTGAAATTGGCGCCGTGTTTCGTCGTGGGACATCTGGGTACTTAAGCATGCGACAATATGTGACGTAGTGACAAGGAGTTCAGTCTACAGGCTGCTACAGTATTAGCACGCAGTGTCATTGTCTTCAAGATCACCTATTTTCTTTTGTATAACTTAAAAAATGCCGGTATGTTGTTGTGTCACATTTGGGTGTTCTAACATCGCCAGCTCTGTAGACGACTACGATCGGGTTCCAGCCCTTCACCCTCGGAACCTTGTTCATCTGATGTCGGACTCCCCCTCGCACCCTGAACGGTAAGACTAAAATAAATATGGATGCAGACCTACAGTGGAACCAGCTGTTTCTTGTTCATCACTCGAACTAACTTCGGCTTCCCAAACTGAAGACAAATCGCTCAAATCTTCACTTAAATTGCTTAATTCCTCGGTTTATATATTCTCTGCCATTGTTATTTACAAGGTGCGTTCTCACCATTGCGCCATAAAAATGCGTCTGCGTTTGACTGCGACGCACTGCAGAGTTATGTAATTAAAACTATTTTATTTAAAAATACTTTTATATATTAATTAATCGAAGCATCTGTGTGCAAACAATCAAAGCTGAGTAGCTCCTCTTTCTAAAATGTCTATGTTCCAACATCATGTCACACCACCTTTAAGCTTCTTTCTGCCTTTTCAGCTACTTTTCAGTTATTTTAGGCTAATTTAAGCTTTTTAGCAAATTGCCTGATTTTTGGCATAATCTCTGCTTATTTAAATGTAATTTAGCAACAAAAAAAGTGCTTTCTTCTGCTATCTTAGACTTGTTCTTCACTGTCACCTACATTTCAGCATGTTTTTAGTTAATTTCAGCTGTTTTTCATCAAGTTCTTCAGCAATAAGCATTCACATGGCATTTTCACAGGAAATAAAATTTCTCCAGTTAGTTATTATTATTTCTGTCAAATTGAGGTTACCGGTATGTTAAAGACCCTTGGCTTATAAATGTTGTAAACTTTTATATCGGAGTAACAGTGTATCTGGATCAGCTTGAAGTCTAATTAAAAAACTGGAAACGGGTGTTAAAAACAGCCTCTGGATTTATTCTTTTATAGGAGCCTGAGATATTAAATGGTAAACACAGGAGAACATGAAAATATCAACAATACCAAATAAATATTCAAATAACTTGCTACTCTTTTATTTTGTTTTGCAGAAGCATTAAATGAGATTTTTAACCAGTTTATAAAACTCTGATTTCTGCAAATTCATTTTTTATCATCTATATCTTTTATTTATCTGCTCTGCAAACAGTCACTTTGTTTTCTGCCAGTTGGTGCCATGAGCATCTAATTTGTAAAGTTTCACTGTGTAAGAGTTAAAAACCTCTATCAGGAACGTTGTAATTTCATCCAAAAAATTGCATATAATCTTGTAAAAACAATCAATTACTATAATATAGTAGTCTAAATCAGTGGTTCCCAACCCTGGTCCTTGAGGAACACCATCCTGCCTGTTTTTAGTTGTTTCCCTGCACCTGATTAGAATCAATGGGTGACTAACAGGCTTCCGTATAACTTGATGATGCAATTAAATCACTGAATCGGGTGTGCTGGAGCAGGGAAACAACTAAAACATGTAGGATGGTGTTCCCCAAGAACCAGTGTTAGAACCACTGGTTTATTTAAAATAATAATAATAATAATAATTTAAAAAAAGAACAGGAAGTAAATTTTTACATTTTTGTGGGGGCTTTGCTTAACAAGTCTCATGCCTCATGTCTCTTTGGTAATGTTTTAAAATTCTTTGCCATATTTATAATTTTCCATCTCCTAAACATGTATTCTCAACCAGCAGTGATCAGAGCCTCCAGACTGATTAAAATAACCCATAAAGGAGCAACCGGGTTTTAAACACGGAGCTAACATGGCAGCATTTTGGTAAAGAAGACCCCATTTTTATAAAACAACTACAAAAGCTAGAGACTAGAGACAAAGTTTGCGGAGCCCATTGAATCAGGTGTTGGAGAAGGGAAACCAGTAAATGGCCCTTGAGGACCAGGATAGGACACCAATAAGAGTTTGAGCTTGGAGAGGAGAACCTACTGTATAAGTCCGTCTCATCCAGGATCTCGGACTTGATTATTTCTTCAATAACGTCCTCCAGGGTGACGATTCCCAGAACCTCATAGAAAGGGTCTCCCTCGCCTTCGTTGTTCACCCTCTGCACGATGGCCAGGTGGGATTTTCCTAACAGACGTGCACATACAAGTTTTGAAGTTAAAGTCACGAAATGGCAAAGCGAGGTAAATACAGTTCAAGCTGTGAGCAGGAGGTTACTGTGAGACAGACACAGGCGCTTCTGTCTACACCAAATCAGTCTGAAACGTGTCGTACGCATAAAACTGTCGTGAGCGCCACGACGATAGTGATGCTTGAGTGATTGCGGGCGACACAAAGTGGTCTAAAGAAGAAACTGGTTCTTGTTCCGGATAAAAGATCAGATGTTCAGTGTCCAATGGTTAACGGAGTCAGGAAAAAGTGATTCAGTCAGAGAGATATACAGTCAGACTGTCCTATCATCATATCAGGCCTTTTGGCCCTCCGCGCCTCTACATCTGTGTTCCCAGGACCCTCCTGTGCGCTGTACCATCTGAAAATAAAAAAAGGAGGGAGAAACAAAGTGCCATGTATGCAGAGTAGACTGTCGGGCAAAACACTAAACAAATTCTTCGCCTTTTCTCAGCTTGCGATCATTTAAAAGGAATTTTCCAGAGGCCCGGGCTAATATTAGCCCCCTGCAAAATGAAGTTTCCATTCCGCCCTGGCGATATTCTCAGTGACCGGGCAAACCTCCTCCGTGTGATCAGATTGTCTCAGAATGAGCCGTTTGCATGCAGATACACCTGCATGGTCAAAACAAAGGGTGTCGGCGTGCACATGTGCATGCACGTGTTCCGGGGGTGAATGCGGGCGTGAAAGCACGTGGGTGTTGTTTTCAGAGAACACAGGTACATCGGGCCTACAACGCTGTTTCAGCTGGTGTGTTGGACTATTTTGTCCGTAAAAACACAGAATAAGAGTATTTTACTGCGCTGCAGCCCGCTGCTTCCTCGAGATGCTGAATCTGACTCTGACAAACTCACGTGGAGCTTCATGGGTTAAACTAATCGAGCTAAAGTAGTCCTTCAGTGTGCAATAACTCTAAAATGCCCAGGCAAGGAGAAGCCAGCACAGCAGGCGAAAATCGACTGATGTGCTCGTCTTCCTCAATCCTGACATCTGCCCCATCCATGTCTCGCCTGTAAACACTCCAGATAAAGTTGAAATTTCAAGGTAAATTTAAAAAAAATCTCTTTTATGACCCTAAAATAGTGAACATGAGAATTAAAATATGCAAATAAGCTATCCAACAAAGTTCAGTCAGGTCCTCTGGATGGTTTCTTTTCATTTTGTTGTTGAGATGTTTCGTCCTTCATCCAAAGGACTTCATCAGTTTGAGGATTCACAAACAAACTCAGTCCCACAAGCAACACACTCACATAGTGGACTAACCAATTTGCTGGTGATAAGATGGTTTCTGGGGCCCGCCCTCTCCCCCGTCAACTCCTCTGAGGCAGCCATAGCCAAAGAGGTTCAAAACATCACAGTTCTGGTTGGCCCCACTATGAGAGTGTGCTGCTTATGGGACTGAGTTTGTTGTGGCTCCTCAGACTGATGAAGTCCTTTGGATGAAATGTCTAGAAAAAAAAATAAAAAAAAACATCCAGAGGACCTAACTGAAGTTTGTTGGATTTTTTTAAAACCTGGATTATTGAGCATGAACTTTGATGTAAACATCTTTGTGCCTGTCTTGTTTTTTTATTTTTTTAACTGGACTGCAGTAGCTTGGCGGTCAGTACCACGGTCTTGTAATCCTGAGGTTGCAGGTTCAAGCCCAGGTTGCATCAGGAATGGCATAGGGCATAAAACAATTACCAAATCACTGCGAGTTTGCTCGCTCTGGCAACCCCTGAAGAAGGGCACAGCCGAAAGAAACGTACTTACTTTTATTTAAAGAATACTTTGACAATTTGGTAAATACTTTTTTTTCTTGGTATATGTCAGATTTTTAAAAAGTTACCTCTTTCAAGGTTCAAGGTTCTTTATTGTCATTCACATCACATGTGGTACATGAGGAGGAATGAAATTGTGTATTAAATGTCCCAGTTACACCCAAAAATAGCTAAAATATAAAGTATAAAAAGAAACAGTATAAAAAGATCTAAGATATATATTAAACACTAATAATGTAAAATAATAAGGTACAGTATATTAAATAGCAGCCTGAACATGAGTATGTAGTGAGCAGAAGGGTATGATGAATACAGCAGTTTAAAGGCAAAAAATCAGCAGAAATACTGTATTTGAATTAAATTGGGCTCTGGCAAACCCACATGGAGCTTCATGGGTTAAACTAATCGAGTTAAAGTAGTGCTTCAGTAAGTTTACTCATAAAACTGCTAAATTAGCTCATTTGTAGATCTTTCTTCTCATGTTCAGTATTTTAGGGTCATAAAACAGATACGGATATACCGGTATATATATTCAGGGCTGAAGTAAAATCATAAACTGTACATCTGCCTAAAAAAACACCTTAATCTGTTCGGCA